>WNWU01020895.1:0-29995 GCA_012654045.1 Ptyas mucosa
TAATAATAATAATAATAATAATAATAATAATAATAATAATAATAATAGTAGTAATGCAAAATCTCCATTCCCTCCCGATCAGTTGGGACTTGGGAGGCAGTGAATAGATGGGGGTGGGGCCAGTCAGAATTTTTACTACCGGTTCTCCGAACTACTCAAAATTTCCACTACTGGTTCTCCAGAACTGGTCAGAACCTGCTGAAACCCACCTCTAATCTGCACATGTGCACGTGTGTGAACACACACACACACACACACACACACACTCCTCTTGCAGGATTAATGCAGCGTTCGTATAAAAACAGCATCCTCCAGAAAAGTAAAAGTGTTGGAAGAGAGAGATTAGAAACGATGATAGACTGCAGGCTCCTGTGTATATTTTGCTCAGAAGTTCATCACCCTCACTTCAAAAGGGCTCTGCTCTTTTGCAGCTGTGTTGAAAGAGGTGCTTTGCAATGTGTGGGAACACAAACAAAGCATCTCTATTTGAATCGTTAAAGCAATCATGTGGAAGCCTCTGAAACGTGACATCTCTGCTTGGCTGAACAGCAGAGACTGATTTATTTATCCAGGATTTGTTGCAAATCATTTTTGAAATCCTATTATTCATAGGATACTGGAAGCTACTTTTCAGAACCAATTACAAACGTTAAAATCAAATCATGTATCGGCGTTATTAAACTATTACACCCCTTCCCTCTTTTTACTTAATGTGTTCAAACATTTGTATGCCCTTCCACAGATATTAGTTCGGTATATTGTTTAATGTGGCAACCTAGAAGCCAGGAGACTCTGAGTTCTGTTCCGCGTCAGGCACAAAAACAGCTGGGGCGCTTTCACAATGACTTTGGACCAGTCATTGTTTCTCAGGTCAACCTACCACACAGGGTTGTTGTTGTGGGGAAAATAGGAGGAGGAAGGAGTATTAGCTATGTTTGCCACCTTGACAAACTTATAAAGTAATATAGATGGGATAAAACTCAAATAAATAATTTTTTTAGGATAGTTAAAACAATCAAACCTTGTAATAGGAAACAGTGGCAAGAGAATAAATAATCTATTCCTCTGCGCCACCTCTGCACAGTGGTTAGAGTGCAGTACTGCAGGCTACTTCTGCGTACTGCCAGCTGCCTGCAGTTCAGTAGTTCAAATCTCACCGGCTCAAGGTTGACTCAGCCTTCCATCCTTCGAGATGGGTAAAATGAGGACTCAGATTGTTGGGGGCAATAGGGTAACTATGTAAACCACTTAGAGAGGGCTCTGAAAGCACTGTGAAGTGGTATATAACTCTTATTGCTATTGCTATTAAATATTAAAATGTATTAGAGCCAAATCCACAGGTGAATATTAAAAAAATAACACTTAAGGCAACAACAACAATAACAAAAATGCTAGTGAAATGATCTTTCTGAATGATTGTTTCATGACTATGACATTCACTGGCATCCCAAAATTATGTTTTCATAAGCCCACTCCTTGTAATATTTATTGAGTGGGCACTATTCTTTTATTCAAATACACACAAACCTAGACACACATATATATGGGTTAGCCAAAATAGATAAAAAGATGGATAATTTGACAGGTGAATAAATATGTCAAATCCAGTCTAAACATCTGGCTCACTGTGCAATCAGCCATAAGAACAACAGCAGCAATAAATATTCTTTAGCAAGCTACAACATACAAGGATTTCAGCCACTGTTAAACATGTCTGGAGTCCCAGCTTACCTTGTACAACGCCCCATGGATACTGCCGAGCTCTCACCATTTTATTTCCCACTTTTACTTCTTCTGTGCTTCCCACAACAGCAAATGGCAGATGAGCCTTTGAGGAAAAAAATATAACTATGCAATTCAGGGCAAAACAATAGAACTGTCCAAAAGGATTATTATTATTTTTTACTTTTAATGCAAATTTCCTAATAGAAAACATTTTTTAAAAATGTCTGTGGAATCAGCATGATGTTAAGACAGGACTGCCAGGACAAACAAAACAAAGTCTACTTTTTGAAAGATTATTATTCTACAACCCATTAAATAAAAGGCTACTCCTGAATTTGCAATAAAATCATGTATGGAATTTTTAAATCCACCAGTTTTGTGAACAATGTTTTTGGCACTCTTTACATACTGCATTCCACATCTTTGTATTCACACAGAAGTTGATTTTGAGCAATTCTAGATAGAAGAATGAGCCAAACAGAATAAACCCTTGTTTTTACAAATCATGCTAAACAATAGTTTGCTATTCTAGTTACCTACAGGAATAGCTAAAATAGCAGAATAGCCAGGAGATTTTTCTGCCTCATAGCATGTTGTCAGATTAAGCTAGGGCCAATAATTTTCTCATTTCTACAAGGTAAATTCTATAGGGGATACCAGGTCTAAGTATATTTTTTCCCCCAATATATAAATTTTCAGGAAGTCCAGACAATTTCTATATGAACCATCTTCTAGAAAATTGAAAACCCTTTATTACTTGTGCAGTAGCCAAATCCTGTATTGCAATGATGAAAATAAGATATACAGTAGCTGCTCACAGAAGTAACCACTTCTGTTTTATTCATCGCATCAAGTTTAACATATTAGCTGTCTTGTTTTAGGTAATATATACATACACTTGCAGAGGTAATTATAGTACTGTACAGTATGTTATATTTTTATTTGGTATTTTATATTTTTTATGCTGGTGTGTTATCCCATCTATTTGATTTTACTTTTGTATTGCATTTTTTAAAAACTTTGCTCATCACTGATCAAATTAAGAGTATTTCTTTTCTCCCACTTCTTGTGGGATTATTGCAAGAAATTTGAATTCCAAGCTAAATGGGATATAATGTAATAAACTAATAAATGGAGGAGGGGGAGTCAATTTGGCATAGTGGCTAAAGTGCTGGATTAGAAATTGGGAGACCGTGGCTTCTAGCATAAGCCACCTCACAGGATTGTTACTGAGGAGAAATAGGCAGTGGGACATTTATGTATGATGTCTTGAGTTGTGCAAAGCAAAGACAAGTTAAAATGTAATAAATTAAAAAAGAAATAGAAACATTTTGCTCTCTCAGGTGTTGGTAGATAACAATATCATTTTTCTTTCTCCTCCTTTTCCCTTCTCTAAATCTGCCTGATGTTTTGCTCTAACACAATATACCGTATATACTCGAATATAAGCCGAGTTTTTCAGCACGTTTTTCAGGCTGAAAAAGCCCCCCTCGGCTTATATTCGAGTCACGAAAAAAATGCCTTTTTAAAAGAAAACAAATGAGTAGACCGCCTGTCTGCAAAAATAGAAAAAACAGCCCCTTTCAGCGTCAGTATAGATTAATTACCATAAGTTGATTTGAAGAGCCTCCCGACTCTCAGCTGTTTTACCGGGCTCTGTTGCTAGCTAGCTGCAAAGAGGTAAATTGCTGGAGCATTTTCCCTCCCCCTCCCAGCTATGCTAAAAAAGCGAAACTGAAACTAAAGCAGGGTCTTTGCTGCAAGGTGACAAAATGAGGCAGAGAGAGATTTCTTTTTCTTTTTCTTTTTCTTGCAATGTTGGAAAGGCAGATTTCTTTTTCCTCATCAAAAAAAGTAGGTGCAAACAATGGGAAATTCATGGCAAATGGCAAAAGAGGAGAGTTCAAGATTTTAAAACACAAAAGAAAAAGCTCTATTTAACTAGGGAATTGTAATAATTGAGATACTATTAATTGTATATTGTGTTGAAAGCAGAAATGGTTAGTTGTGGTTTGGAAGAATATATGGGGGAAATTATTTGGTTTATTATTATTGGTAAATATAATTACTGGTAATTGATTTGTAAGAAATTGGATTGCATGGAAATAATTGGAATATTCATGTTCATATTGATTAATATACAAAAAAGATAGTTATATAACTAATTGATTTATATTAAAATGTTGAATTTGTATTGAACAACTGTAATATTACATAATTAACCAATGTGAGGATGGATATAAAAATAGATGACAATGGGAAGGGGTATAATATAGAATAGAAGTGAAAAATTGAATTTGATTAAGATTAGAGATGAGGATGAAGGGTAATATTGGTTTTTTAAAAAAATAGATGAGGAATAAATATGGCAAAAAGGAAATATAGAAATGGTAAATTTAAGTGAAATGACTGAACACTGTTTAAATTTGTGAACCGGCCAAATACTCTGTTCAAAGAAAATACATTGTATGTTTGTATGTGTGTTTCTAATTATTGCTATTTATTCATATTTGTTCTCTTTTATTCTTTAAAGTTTAACAATTCATTCTTTATCTTAATATCTTTATATTTGTTTGGGGTTGGTTTTCTTCCCTTTCATCTTTTTTATTGTACAGCAATCTTTCTCCTCAAACCTACCACCTCTCTCTTTGAGGAAGGGGGGAGAAAGAGAATGAGAGAGAGAGTGGAGGAGAGAGAGAGAGAAAGAGGGGGAGAGAGAAAGAATGAGAGAGGGGGAGAGAGAAATGGTGATAAGATAGGGCAAAAACATAAAATGTGAGGACAGTCGTAAGTTCGAGGACTGGTCACAAGTGCGAGGCCAGTCAAAAATTACTTTTTCAGCCCTCTGAGTAGTCCATATGCACAAAAGGACTACCCAGAGGGCTGAAAAAAGTGATTTCTGACAGGTCCTCGCACTTTTGACCAGTCTTTTTTTATTTTGAAATTTACCAGTGGCCGCTGCATTTCCCACCCCCGGCTTATACTCGAGTCAATAAGTTTTCCCAGTTTTTTTGTGGTAAAATTGGGGTCTCGGCTTATATTCGGGTCAGCTTATACTCGAGTATATACGGTATGCCAAAAATTATTTCAAAATTCTCAATCTAAAATGTATCCAAGAATATGAAGGACTTTATAGTGACTTTCCAGACTGCATTACAAATTAATATTCCATTCTAAACATACATTGAACATGAAATGTATCAAGGGAGAAGGATTATATTCCACACCAAATCACTCGATTGTCTTAAATGGCAACCACTCTATACTGAGAGAATGCCACTGCTTCCTTGCATTTCCATTTGAGAAATGGAAGGAATAAACTCTATTATAATGGCATTCACCAGGTAACACAACATACAGTTTCTCAGGGTCACTGCTATAAATACAGAAGCATAGAAAGTCTACAGAAGAAGCATGTTACTTACATTCATCACAGAGTTGATTTCAGATACAGCATCATCATCAGTAGGGAACTGATAAATCTGTACTCCGTTACTGACCAGTTCGCTCATGATCTTAATCTTAAACTTGTGCAATTCACTCTTGGAAATAGTGTCAGCCTTGGCAATGATGGGAATAATGTTCACCTGAACAGCAGTGAAAAAACAAGAACTAACTGAGCTTACTGTAATCAGTCACAAATTAGCTACAGAATGGATTAATGCCAGCTAGGAGTGCAGGCAGAATTAAACATTAAATGACAGTGGCTAGAAAATGAATGTAAAAGATATGGACAAACTGGGATATGAACAAGTTCAGAGAAGGGTTATCAAGATGTAAATGAACTGGAAACTAAGCAGTGAAGAATAGTGAAAAGAGCTGTATATGTTTAACTTACAGAAACAATGATTGGGAAAACATATAACTGTCTGTAAATTCTTGTAAAGGATTTGTTTGCTGTTGTCCTGATAGTCAGGACCTGAATCCGTTAAGAAAACTTAATCTAACATTTAGATTAGATTAGATTAGATTAGATAACATTAATATTTGTTTGATTATTTATCAAATTTATATAGAAGCCCATCTCACCCAAGGCAACTCTGGGTAGGGCACAATAGATAAAAAGCAAGAGTATAAAAACAGCAGATATAAATAAAAAAGACCATAGTAATAATACCTCAAAAATCCAGAAATACAACTCATAGTTGAAAGAAAGAAATAAAAATGTGAAGAGGTTAGGGCTTGATGATTTCAGAAGTAAATTAACTCTATGCTTTTTCACAATTCTTCATAACACAAAATAAATTTAACTTAACAATAAAAGTGCAAATTAAATAGTTATTTATAAATGCAGCTTAAGTTATATCTCTCCTATTCTCTTTTGCAAGTTATTTCATTTTAGGTTTTTTGTTGTTGTTGTTCAGGGAAAATATGAGGAATGCATGAGATTTGCTAAAAACATGTGGCCTTAAAAAACATTCAGCAACACAGGCTGACCAAAAAAAAAATAACATCCTCTTTGCTGAATATTAATTGCTTTTGTTGGCACATCAAAAGAAAGGACAGGTGCAAAAATGCACAGATTATGAAGCAAGTAAGCAAGGTTTTTTAAAAGAACATCATCCACTCTAGAGAAACATCTCCCTACTCTGATAAACAAGCTACTTGTTTCATTCAGTCTAGAATTCTGGGAGTTGCTGAGGTTGGGAAACGCTGATCTAGACAAGTGTGGTCTTTTTCAACTCTGAAGAAGGCTTCTGAAGACTGACTGTGTCTTCTGCTGAGTGATCCTGCCCTACCTTGATCCAGACTGCCCCACCAGGATGCATCTTGACCCAAAATAGTAAACTGCTCTCCCAAGCAAAAAGTGGGATGATTCAATCTGGATACTAGAGACAGGTTGCTGAACACGGACAGAAAGTTTCTTTTCTTTTGCCTCCAGATCAAATGAATTTGGACCCCTCAGATCAGCATTTCAAAGGAAAGTGACATTGCAATCTAGGACAACTCTTCAAAGGGACGTTTCAATCAAAGTTTGGTGAAATCATGCTGCCCCTTTGAATACCACATACACACTCAACTGAATTGAAATGGGAAAGTAGCATTTGTAAGCATAATAAATTTCAAGTTCATGTCGATACAATTTTCATTCATTCATTCATTCATTCATTCATTCATTTATGTTTCTAGATTGCACATCTCCTTCAAGGACTGTGTAGGACTGGGGAGGCTTGTATCTGTCCTCTTTCCTACTTTTTCTGGCTCAGAAGGGATGCAAGAACTCCTTGAGAGGCTCAGAGTCTTTTTGGGTTCACATCTTGATGCTCAGGCAGATGGTACTTCTCACGCTCCCATGTATTAGCTCTCTCTTCCCCTTTCCTTGGACATACTGTTTTGGCTCCTCTTTCCTGCTGTCATTTCGGATAATGATAAGTGAATGGGAATCTGCCTGGATGCTAGGCCATCATTTTTCAATGATGCTTGGGAAACCACTGGTCTCCTTGAAAACGTAAAGCCAAAAACTGAAGGGGAAGGTTAAGAAGAATGTTCCTCTCAGTCTTGCTTTTTCACTAAGTGCTAATGCTAATCTTTTCAGCTCCAATGATTCGTTGAATGAAAACATGAATACCACGAGGTTGCAGATAGCACTATAATGATATATCTAACTGGTCCTCCAAAACCAGATATGCAGAAAATAATCTTTATATATAGTCCTCAACTTACAAACATTCATTTAATGATGATTCTAAGTTACAGAGGCACTGGAAGACGTTATTTTCAGACTGTTGTACATCTCCTATGGTCACAACTGTGATTTGGGTAGTTGGCAACCGGCTTTCATTTAAGATAGTTGCAATGGCCTACAGCCACAGGTTCATGATTTGCAACCTTCCCAGGCAGCTTTTGACAAGTAAAGTCAATGGGGGCAGCTGGATTTGTTTAATGACCATGTGATTCATGTAATGACCACAATAAAATGGTCATAAAATCATGTCTGGTCACATGATGAAAAGACCATATCACTTAATGACCAAAATTCCAATCACAATTTTGGTCATATGACCAGGACTCCCTGTACATCATTGAGGACTTGAGGTGAGGAAGAAGTAAAATGGAAAAGGAGAAAATTGTAGTCCTTCTGACTTTTGGCTCCAACTCAACTTTCAGTCACAGACATTACACATGTCACATGTAGGGAATTTGGGCTCCAAGAGATGGATCCAATCTTTTCATAAATGCAACATGCACATATGGCAAGAGATTATTTCCAGATATCTGTCAGATATCTTGTAGCATATATTGACCACCATGGAGAACTTCTTGACTGCAGAAGAGCTTTTCTGAAAATCCAAGAAAAGCAAAACTCCTGTTTTCCTACATATGGTATTTCACATCTCAGCTTTTGCCTTTAACATCCTGGAAAGCTTTATGAAGTAATAGAATTTGGAAACAGTTGGCAACCAATAAACGTGTTAACACTTCTTTTAGGAAATTACTTGACTTTTCATTCACTGGCTTCCCAATTAGTTTTACAAAATGGGTATGTTTAGTTTTTATCCTTTTAAGTGAGAAAAATGTTTGTGTGTGCCAAAAAAGAAAAAAAAATCTACCAGCAGGAAGTCTAAAAGCAGCCTTATAAAAAGAATCACACCACTTCACTGAAATTAAGCTTCACGTTGAACACCTGGCCACATATACAACAGTGAAAATTGCTTTCCTAATGGCTACAGAAACAAAAACACAAAGATCTCCAGCAAATTCCAATGGATGGGTGCCCAGAATCAAAAAAGTTGGAAGATCATAGAGGTCACCTAATTCAATTCCTCTGTTGTGGCTTTTACACTCTAGAATTACATCCCTCCAGAGATCCAGATCAGTCCAATCCTCATGACACACAGGAAACTATTAAAGACCTGGCTCTACTCCCACATTTTGGAGCAGAAAGAAGGTTGAGTCTCTGTTGGCTCGTTTTATTTGGTTATAGCTTCCTTCTGAGGCTGTTCATGATTCTTTGTGTTTTGCTTTTATTTTTATTTATTTTTTACTTTTAATTGTAAGCAATCCAGAGTTGCTAGGAATTGGAAGGTCTACAGGTTGTGTATACAAATAAATAAACTCCCTGCCCTGTGCAGGATCTACTAGAGCAGTGATGGCTAACCTTTTTGCCGTCGCGTGCCAAAAGCGGCGGGAGCGGTGGGGGGTTGTGGGGGCATGTGCCCACATCCATAATTCAATGTGCCCTGCCCTCCCGCCCATGCACACGTGACCCCCCCACTTCCCCCTGGTTTTGGCACGTGATGGCACGGTGGGCCCAGTAGGCCCGTTTTCCCCCCTCTCCAGGCTCCAGAGGCTTTCTAGGAGCCTGGGGAGGGCAAAAACAGCCTTCCCCATTCTCTCAGAGGCCTTCCAGAGGCTGGAAACAGCCAGTTTCCCAACTTCCGGTGGGACTGGAAGGCCTGAAATCAGTTGGCCAGTGCACACATGTGCGCTGGAGCTGAGCTAGGGCAACACTCGCGTGCCCACCAATATGGCTCCGCGTGCCACCTGTGGCACCCGTGCCATAGGTTCGCCATCACGGTACTAGAGCATTATTTCTCAACCTCAGTATTTCTGACATACGATCATCCAGTGGCTTTTTGAAGATCTCTGGTAAAGAAGAACTCATCACATAATGCCACAACTTGTTCCATTGGTTGACCGTTCACGCAGTCATGAAGCCCCTCCTAGTATCTAACTAAACTACCTTCCTACCGTCCCTGTAGTTTTAACCCCCTGATTCTGATCATGCTCTCTGAGGCAATGGAGAGGAATTTCACTTCTTTTTCTACATGACAGCCTTCCAAATATTTGAAGACTGCTATCATATGTCTCCTCTTTTCTGTAGACCAAATATAGTCAGATTTTTTTAACCATTCGTCATGGGGTTTGGTTTTTCCAAAACCTTCACTAGCTTGATTGTGCTCTTCTGAACTTGTCCAAATCTGTTATTGTCCTTTGGGAACTGTAATGCCCAGAACTGGACATGGAGATCTCAACAGAGAATAAAAGCTGGGAAGAATTACTTTTCATGACCCAGACTTGATTTTCTGGTTAATGTACTCCATAATAATATTTGTCTTTTTAATAGCTGGATCATACTGCTTGCCTTTAACAAAGACACCCAGATCTTATTCTTTTTCTTTTTACAGTGAGGAAATTACCATCTCTGGCTAGAATACTATATATATAAATTATGTGAATCTGCAGAGGTTCTGGAGTTACTTTTATCAAGTAGCAATTTGCTATAGCGCAAACGGATGTTTGATTTCAGAGCCAACTCAGCTACTTAAAAAAAAGAAAAAAAGAAAAATCAGAGCAAATTAGGTAAATTTTTACCATACAATTTACTGGAAATCTCCTAGCAGGAAATCCACTACTCTTAAAAATACATTCAGTTTGAAGTCTCGTGACATCTTATAGTCTTTTCAGCTTTATCTTCCTGTACTATTTCTTGACTTTAGAGTTTAAATCCTGAGCTTTGGAAATATCACAAGGAAAAACCAAGCCTGGAGCTAGAATAAAAATGCACACCTTTTTATTCTCATTTAACAAGAGTCAGTCACAAAAGTTGTTCTAAAGAGACAAGTATTTGGCACTATACTTTACTGTTCTATATATATATGAGTTCCATTTGAACAGCAAAGCAGGAAAGCTGCTAACGTTCTCTTATTCCTTATGAACTGCTAGTGGTGGATCAGTTCCAGTTTGACTAGTTTGTTTCAACTGCAATTCCAACCACCTATTATTTAACTGAGGAATTCAGCTTTGAAGATGACTTTTTGGCTGCCTGGAAGTAATTAGATACAGGAGGCAGCAGCTGGTTTGGTTATGAGTTCAGCTGCACACAGATGCACAATGGAAGAGCGGGCTGGGTAAAAAGGTCACCCACTGATGAAGTCACACTTCTGAACAAGATTCCTTAATATCATAGAAAATCCAGACAGTCTGCTCAAGTTTGACATCATCCTGCTGATTCTGCTGAACTGTTGAGCATTGGAACACAATGTCAGATGCTTAATAAAATATAAATCTTTGCTGAGAAGATGTTTGATCTCCAGCCAGTACATGACATGGGTCTCACAAGAGGAAAACATCAGGGCAAGAAAAAGAAATTAAGTAGAAAAGAAATTCCTACTTAATTAAATGTCAAATATTTTCATTTTTCAATCTTTCCCATAACTTTCTTTATTTCTTGCCTACCATGGCAGATTCCTCAAAGAAACCAACTTCAAAATAATAGTTGCATCTTTAAGAAAAGAACAGTTTATTATTTGGGGGACTATTCACATTGCTTCAGCTGGGCAGAAATAAGGAAGAGCCAAATATAATAGACGTTTTGTGGTAGAGGTTTACATCCCTAGTTTTCCCCTGTTTTATAACTTATTTCTGATCTGTTGTTTTGATGCAAGATCAACTATTTAAACCCACATCCTTCCTCACCTGGGACTCTTTAGGGCCAGCCCCCAGAATTAAAGCACAGAAAAAAGAAGATAGAGCCAAAAACAGCCCAAGGTTCACCTAGAGACAAGCCTTGGGCCCATTACATCCATGGGAATGAGGTTTATGGAATTCTCCTCTGTAATCCATATCAGAATTAAGCAAAACAAGGATTAAGATTGTGCTCTTCTCCTCTTCAGCAGAAAATCTCCCAAAATATCTGGAGAAGTTTTATGACCTAAGTCAAACTTGAAAGTTGTTAATGCTTACCATTAATTTCATATTATATGAAAATTTTCAATTACTACCACGTCCGCTGATATCTCCAGTAATCAGATTGATATGTGCATGACCCCATACTACATCAAATCTCACCAAGAGTAAGGAAATAATCATGTCCAGAAATCTACAGTCATATACAAATGCATTGGTCAACATCTACATATCCAACATGCAGCCCAACTGCAAAATCAATAGCATATAACCGTGATGGCGAACCTATGGCACACGTGCCACAGGTGGCACGCGGAGCCTTATTGGTGGGCACATGAGCGTTGCCCTAGCTCAGTTCCAGTGCGCATGCATGCGCTGGCCAGCTGATTTTTGGGCCTTCCGGTCCTACCAGAAGCCGGGAAACGGGCCTTTTCCGGCCTCCGGGGGGGTGGGAAAGGCCGTTTTCACCCTCCCCAGGTTCCAAGAAAGCCTCTGGCGCCTGGGGAGGGTGAAAAATAGGCCTACCATGCCATTGTGTGCCAAAAGTGGGGGGAGCACAGGTGGGGTCATGCACACATCGTGGGGGGGGGGCGGAGTGCAATGAATTATGGGTGTGGGCACGCACACGTACGACCGCTCTGCATTCCCTCCTCTTTTGGCACGCGACAGCAAAAAGGTTGGCCATCACTGGCATATAAGGTAACAAAATCTACAGTGAATGAACTTCTGGGTTGAATCCGGAAGTTGTGGATGCTCCATCACTGGAGGTTTTTAAGAAGAGATTGGACAGCCATTTTCTGAAATGGTGTTGGGCCTCCCGCTTGAGCAGGAGGTTGGACTAAAAGACCTCCAAGGTCCTTTCCAACTATATTGCTACTCTGTTTTGAAGCAGTACTGCTTAAAATCCAGACCACTAGATGACAGCAAAGAGTTAAGGGATTTCTTCACTTCTTTGCTAATATCTATTGGTTGGATTTTTAGAACCCGTATCTGGTTCTCCGAGGACAGTGATGATGAACCTATGTCATGTGTGTCACAAGCAGCACTGCACGTCATTTTTGGTGACATGTCAGGCTTCCCTCTGAAAGTGGCACAAGAGGACTCTGTTCTCGCACACCTTCTGGAGTCTCTGAAAATCACGTGAGAACAGGAAGTGCTTTCCGCTCTTTTTACAAGGCCATGCAAGAGCATTTTCCAGTGTCCACAGATAGGAATTTCAAATAAATTTACAATTATGTATTTACTTATTAAATGTTACGTTTATATAGTTCATTGCTCTTTGTTATTGTTTCTCTTTTGTCCGTCTCTGTGTTGGTATCTGACACGCCAGCAGAATCAAAAAGTGGGCACTTTTTTTGAATTTTTGATATGCCAAACCCAAATGGTTTGCCTTCACTGTCCTCAGATGAGGAACCTCATCAGGATTTCCTGGCAAATTAGATGCTGCTGCTGCTATTTAGAAATAGCTCTGGGTTTGTTTGTTTGTTTTCTTTTACCTTTTAAAAGGTCACTCATTGGGATGAGCATTATAATTGTTTTTGTGCGTGTGTGTGTGTGCACATGAATCTCTTTGCATCAATGACCTTTGTAGTGTGCCTCCAGTTCTCCTCACAGTGTGAATTTCAGAAGATCGGCTGTTCCTCTTTGATCACCATGTAATAAATTAAATGACTAGTTGTCAGCTAGGTTCCCTGAACACAGGCAGCATGGGAACAATTGGCAATTGCCAGTGTTCTGAGGAGGCTCAATGTTTGACTACCACATCACAAAAAGGCTTCTGCTTCAGATGCTCCCACAGCAATATTTTATATCCTATTGGCTTCAACATCAGAACATCTGCAACTCATAGAACCTGAATCCCGGGCTTTATATCTCTGCTACTCGTCCAGTGCTATGTTTTCCATCCAGCTGTTGAAATGTTCTAAAGACAGCAATGACTCATCTCCATATTACAATCACCCTCACTTTCTTTTGTTCACATCTCAGTAGGATGCAGCTTGTAATGCTGAAGCTGCACCATCATTTTTGAATTGCAATAGTAATGGAAAAACAGTCAACAGTTTGGTAAAAATGATTCCAATAAAGTGAAGATAGTCTCATAAAGTGAAGGAATCTCATGAAAACTGGGAAGAGTGTGTTTATACAATTCTACTGAGGGGAGGTATAAAAGAAGATCTTTTGATAAAGGGAAGGGTCAAGGTTTTTGTTGAAATTATCTTACATTCATTTATGCTTTCAGATGACTGAAAGAAAACTCCTGACCAAGTGCATCGTTAAGATTGATAACAAGTAAGAAGGAAGACAGGTAGACAAAAATAAGAGCCGATACTTGTCGTGATGTGGAGATACTTACTTTACTATCCAGCTTTTTCATGGTCACCAGATCCAAGGACTTCAAGGAATGGCCGGTTGGGGTGATAAAATAAAGGCAGACATGGATTCTTGTATCGTGATAGTTAAAAAGGGAACGCCGGATTTTTAGCTCTTCTTGTAAATAATTTTCAAACTGCGTGTCAATGTAATCTACTATTGGCCTGTAACTAAAAACGAATTCCATTAGCAACTTGAATGGTACCATTCATGAAGACTGACTAAACATGTTCAACATGACTGCATGTTTCTATACACCAAACCTTCATAAAATCTGAGTAAAAGAGATGTTGAAAAACTTCTAGTGCTGGCTAAAACAGATTAAACCAAAAGACTATGCATGTACAAAGTGCTAAACTAGTTCTGAACTGGTGCTAGATTTCACCTTCAAAGACCTTGCAATATTGGCTGCTTTGATGCACACCCACCAGGAATTGTAATCTGACACTATCTGGCAATCATGCACTCTAATACCAGGATTAGAGCAATTAGTTAGTCCTAAACCGACTACAGAGAGTCTTTGACTTACGACCACAATTGAGCCCAAAATTGCTGTTGTTAAGTGAGACATTTGTTAAGTGAGTTTTGCCCCATTTTAGGACTTTTCTTGCCACAATTGTTAAGTGAATCATTGCAGTTGATAAATTAGCAACCTGGTTGTTAAGTGAATCTGGCTTCCCCATTGACTTTGCTTCTGAGAGGGTCGCAAAAGGTGATCATAGGACCTTGGGGCACAGCAACGGTCATAAATATGAAGCAGTTGCCAAGCAACTGAATCTTGATCTCATGATCACGGGGATGCTGCAAAGGTCATAACAGTGAAAAATGGCCATAAGTCACTTTTTGTTCAGTGCCATTGTAACTTTGACCTTCACTAAATGAACTGTTTGTTGTAAGTCAAGGACTTGCTGTACCCCCGAACTACAGATTGATTACACAAAAGTAACTGGAATGCCCTTCTACAAGCAGTCAATACTTTTCCTGTTGCGCAACCTCCTGCTAGTGTGCACCTTCTACTCAGACAGCAATGACCTTTGGCTGCTTCGTTTTGTGAATGAAGATTTGCACACATAATGCAGCCACTGGAAATCCTGGAAGTTCACAGAGTGACTTTGGACAAGGCAATCTCCCAGACCAACCTATTTTATGAGATTGTTGAAAGGATAAAACCTGAAAGAGGGAGTGTTTGGTGACAACTTGCCTCCAGAAGTTGTGAATGCTGCAAGACTGGAAGTTTTTAAGAAGAGGTTGGATAACCATTTATTTGAAGTGGTGTAGGGTTTCCTGCCTAAGCAGGTGCTTGGACTAGAAGACCTTCAAGGTCCCTTCCAACTCTGTTATTCTAAATTCTAAATGACCTAATGTCCTGGAGCAAAGGCTGGATATAAATCCCATGATTAAATGAACACTTTGGGGACACATGAACAACTTGACTGGAGAAGTTCCTTACAATAAAAGTAGCAAGCATATCTCATCAATTTCAGGTCGCCCTAAAAAACTTAGCCTTAAATTCTCCTTTAGACTAGTATTTGATTTTCAAGTGCTTTACAAATCAAATCATGGATTGACTGCAGAAACTTCAGTCCAGGGCATTTTCTACATTTTGACTTGAAATACAAGTTTTGCTGTATATGAAACCCACCAGTTAGAGAACCCCGGAAGTCATTCAGAATCTCTGGGAATTGAGCACCATGGAAGCCAAAGTCAGAATTAAATAACTCCTGTTTTCTTATGATGATCCTCTGGGAATCTCACATGTAGGATATGAAAACAACAGGTCTCCCCTGTTGCTGTTTAGCATTGGAACAAAAGAGCAGATACTAGCACCCCGTCTTTATTTTTGAAGGAAGTGGTATAGCAGCTCTCAAATGAAATGAACACAACTGATTCCAGCCGACTAGTTTTGTGGGAAAATGGGAGGAAGGGAATCAGGATATCTGAGGGGGAAAAGAGCTCCAAAGCCTCACTCTTTCATCTTCCTTTCAACATATGCACAACCCAGCAATTTACATTAGAGCCAGTGGAGAAATTGAGAATGACTATAACTTGCAAGCTCAGAATCAAAAAAAGTAGAGCTTTCATTAACTCTTTAGTTTCCTACCAAGTTTCATGGAAATGTTATTAAATTTGGCAACTGTATAGATAATGTTACAGTTTAGCCACAAGGTGGCAATGGATTGTATTTTATCTGGCTGGCATCTGAAATTTCCTATTTCTATTTTCTCTTCTTCCTGACTGCTGGGTCGTCTAAGCTTTCCATTGCAGATATTATAAGCAGCCAATCACAAGCACAATAAATAAAGTCTTGTATTCCAGGTGGAATATACACATCCTTTCCCCATCAAAACAATGCATACGTTTCTGGACCAAACTGGAAAGTGACTTGCCTTTCATCTTTATTTATCTGATCTCCAAATCCCACAGCATCTACAATGGTCAGTTTCAGGTGAACATTGCTTTCCTGCAGATCATACGTTCGTGGCCGTAAACGGACTGTGTGTTCATAGTGACTAGCTTCCTCTGTCTCAAATGTTGTGTTAAAAAGAGTGTTCATCAGGGTAGATTTCCCAATGCCGGTTTCACCTAAAAAAATATTAAAATGTTTATTCCAACAGTGATCAACAAATGCTAAAAAAATAAAAGAAAATAGCATCATGAAGAAACATAATACTATTTTTTACACATTTAAATTTTCAGCAATTTATAAAGCTTAGTCCTTTGTACTATGGAGTTGGGATACTTTTCCAGATATAAAATGGAAAAGCATCAAAACATCAGAAAGAGTAATGCAAAACTTCAGTGTCAGAATAGTATTCTACTTTTCATTATGACAAATATATCCCCATGTTTTTTTAAAAAAATGCTTTAAAAGTATAGTTAATGGCAAAAACATCCTTTCAGGAATTTCTGTACATTTTAATACTTTATTATCTATCTATCTATCTATCTATCTATCTATCTATCTATCTATCTATATCGATCTAATTTATATAGCTGCCCATCTCAACAAAGGTGACTTTGAGTGGCACACAGCAGATGAAAAAACTAACAAATACAAATATAAGAATCATAAAAACACATGGACAAGCACAAAAAATTCTTGATAGGGCTAAGTTAGAAGATCACGTGAGTATAGAAATGAATAGAAAATGAATCTAGAAATATTTGGATATGGCAGGCAACTACTTCATGCATGTGCAAGAAAAACAGAATAATAGAGTTGGAAGGAACCTTGGAGGTCATCTAGCTCAACCTCCTGCTTAAGCAGGAAATCCTATACAATTTCAGACAAGTGGCTGTCCAGTCTCTTCTTAAAAATCTCCAGTGATGGAGTATCTACAATTTCTTAAGGCAAGCTCTTCTACTGGTTAATTGTTCTCACTGTCAGGAAATTTCTCCTTATTTCTAGGTTAGTTCTCTCCTTGATTAGTTTCCATCCATTGCTTCTTATCCTGCCTTCTGATGCTTTGAAGAATAGGGTGACTCTCTTTTCTTTGTGGCAGCCTCTTAGATATTGGAACACTGCTACCATGTCATCCCCATTCCTTCTTTTCATTAAACTAAACTTTCATTAAAGAAAGGGACTGAATTATTGGAGTGCCATCAAAGTACAATAAAAGGACAAAGAAACATTCATAACTGATTCATAATTCAGACTGTCTAATACAGCAATCCATCTCCATGTATTTGTTCAAGTGATCACTGTTGAATGCAGAACATAGCAAGAAACTTAAACTGTGAGGGAGGAGTTTAAAATCAAAACATAAAACGTTCCTCTTCATAAAGGCATCACATTACATCTTGTGACAGACTATGAAGACCAGCAAGTGAAAGCTGAAACTTTAAAATGCAAATATCTTTTAAAGCACATCTTAAATCATGTAAGATTTTTTTCCATAAATAAAAAATATTTTAGGTATCTAAAACTAAACAGTTTGTTTAACAAGTCATTAAATATTGTAAACCCCCAATTTCTATACATCACAAACCAGGAATGGTATAAACTCAATCCTGGACACATAAAGGGCCAGAAGGGCGACAGAATTAGATAGCTGAGCTTTCATTCTGATTACCAAAAGTTCATTCACTCAATGGAATAAAATGACATTATTCACGTAAATGTTTCAAACTGGGTTCTGTTCTCACTCAGAAAAAATGTAAACAAGGTCAAGATACTGGAAAAAGAGTTAGCTTCATTCCAAGACACAGCATGTGATAACCCACATTTCAAAAGTTTAATTTCTTAGCACATTAGCTATATTGTAGTTGTTTCGACTCGAAAAACCAATTGGGTATATATATCTATATATATACTGACGCAATGTATTGTGTAAGTCAGAACAGATAAGTTCCCATAAAACAGTAGGCAAAAATCCAAATAAATCACATTATGTTTTAAAGTGATGTGGGAACCTAGCTAGTAGTAGAAGAATACAGGACAGAAGCTCCCTTTTATATCATCTTCTGCCTGATCTTTTAGCTGAGATGGTGCAATAGACTTTTAGATACATTTCTACCAGTGGTGGGTTTCAAAATTATTTACTACCAGTTCTGTGGGTGTGGCTTGTTGGGCGTGGCATGGCTTGGTTGGAGTGGCAGAGGAAGGATACTGCAAAATCTCCATTCCCACCCCACTCCAAGGGAAGGATACTGTAAAATCTTCATTCCCTCCCCACTCCAGGAGAAGGTTACTGCAAAATCCCCATTTCCTCCCAATCAGCTGGGACTCGGGAGGCAGAGAATAGATGCGGGCGGGGCCAGTCAGAATTTTTACTACCAGTTCTCTGAATTACTTCAAATTTCTGTTACTGGTTCTCCAGAACTGGTCAGAACCTGCTCAAACCCACCTCTGGTTTCTAGTAAGCTTTCCCCTTTATCCTTACAATGTGGCAACTTCTGGCTATTATTCAGATTCTACGCATTCCTCTTCACAATAAGCACTTTACTGACCTACACAGAGGATGTTGAAGCTGAAACCTTGCACCACTGATTTGCTGACCAGTTGATCAGGAAGACTGTCAAATCCAACATGGCCTCCCATAGATAGGTTTCTTTTTTCTTCATTCTATTAAAAAGAATGACACCATTTTTGCAGAGGTTATCTGGTGGAAATTACATCATTCATCATCATCATCATCATATCAAAAAATTAATACAAATCCATCAATTTTACTTGAAATGCAGCAAACTCCTAACTGGAGAAGCATCTCTCCAGATGGTCATTCAAAGAATGATCATGTTTTTATATGCCACATTCCAGACATACTATTAATTATAGTCAAGCACCTGGGAAAAAGGGGGGTGTGGATTACAGAGAATTAAAGAGATTAAAGACTACTTTGTGCCACTTTGTTGAAAGGACAATTGCCTCCCAAGGATCTTATGTCAGACATGCATTGCTTCAGGAATTACTATTGGTAGCCATTAATAGCCTAATCCTTCATGAAGCTATCCAGTCCTCATTTAAAACCATTGAAGTTGGCTGACATTACAACTTCTGGTAGCATAATTTATTCACATATGTTGCGACATATAGTATTTCTACCTATCAGTCTTGTTAATTTTTTTATTGATTAATCAGCAGTAGTTATTTTCTAAAATGTTCAAATCTGAATCATGTCACTTCAAAGAAACTTTTAATACATTTTCTCAGATTTTGACATAAGAAACTATGTTCATAAGCAACATTTACCTTATATCTGTGGGAATATTGCTGCAGGCAACTTCCAGATTGGTGTGCATCCAGCACACTCCCAATCAATCCTAATTTCCATAGCAGAACAAACATACATGCCATACAGCTCAGATAGCAAAAATGGATGGTTTGATGTTTAGTTAAAGATCAACAAACATCAAAAATGTGGCACAAGGCATACGAGAGGGAGAGGGAGAGGGAGGGGGGGCATGATGCCTGTCTGTCTGTCTATCAGCACACAACTGATTGGAATACAATGGGTTATTAGCATGGAGAGACCAAATAAATGGCTTTTGGAGATTGCAGCTTTAATTACTTACATAGAATAATAGTACATAGTAGCAGAATAGAGATGGAAACAGTATACTAGGAGCCTTCCTCTATTCCATACAATTAAAGAAATAATTTAGTGGACAGGCTGAATGTATCTAACAATATTCGCTATGACAATAATGAATCATCTTATCTTGTCATCTGGAACTATATCTATTTCCCTTCTTAAAGCAATATCTTGGTTCTGCTCTCATCTCTTTCTCATTCCCTTCCATCTGTTCTTTTTCTCTCAGCATGGAGAAATAAATTGACATTTTCCCAGATGATTAGTTTATTAGATGGCTAAAAGGTATTTTGACTTTAAGCCATGTATAAATCACAAAATCAGAAAGGATCAAACAGTAGCATTAAGAGCAGGATAATTCCTGTATTTCATAGCGTATTTTACTGCAAGTTGTCACATAACATTTAAGCTGAATAATTCCACCAGCTGCTCAACCAAGAAAGCCCAAATGAGTAAGTTAGGATCTTCAGCAAAATTGGTCTTAATATAAACAGACTGTACATGTTTGAAAGGCACATCTGCAAGAACCATTTACTTATGTGAATATCGGACCTGTTAGATGATGGAAAATTTGTCTCTATATAAAATTTTGCTAAAACCTAAATATATACCAAGAGACATCCCATCTATATATGACATCCCATATAATGTTATTCTGGTGTAAACATGTGTAGTTCTTTCCTAACCTTTATTACAGTATGTTTATACTGTAAAACTAAAGAGCAAAGTGCTGGAAAGATATAAAGGGTGCATGAAAGAGAGTCCATAGTGAAGGTAAAAACAACTCTTGGCAATTATCAGTAGTTCTGATTTGTGTCCCTGCTGCTTCTCTACAATTACAGTGTGTGCGACATACAACGGATTTTTTTGCACTGAAGCAAACCCTGTCTGGACCAGAATTTCTCCAACACACATGGAGAAGAAAGAAAATAAACACAGGTGATAAGACTAAAGGCTGAACTACAGTCAAGCCTCTTTCTATGTTTAGATGTACAGGAAAGCCAAGAGGAAACACATCTGTCAAAAAGTTTTAAAAAGTTAGTGAAAATTAGAGAGACTAGTGTTGAGCCTTAGTCCATTGCTGCAACTTGCATGAGGACCTCCTATGTATAACATACCCACCCATTAGCAAGACGGCTATAATAGATATGAGCTGGATTTTGTAGCTGTCTAATAGGATTTCTTCGTTCATTTTCAGAACCCAAGCACTAAGTAGGAACAATGGAAGTTGGATTTTGTACATTAACCAACTGTACTGTTAATAAAAAAATCTCACACAAAAAGATGTTACAAGGTTTTGGGGGGGAGATAGGGGGGTAGAGGAAGTGGGAGGGAGGGAGAGAGAGAGGGAGAGAGAGGGAGAGAGAGAGAACCTAATGTTTTGCAGGATTGCTGCATAGAGGAGAAGGATTAATCCACCTTCCCTTCCATTAGTGTCCCAGTTTTGCCTCCCACCTTACACTTTTTAAAATAGTACATTAAATGTTTTGTAATGTGTACTTTAGTAATCCTGGTAGTATGAAAGAATGAACTTATTTCATGATTTACCAGGCCTTTTCTTTCTGGTCATCTGGAAACCCTTCCTTCCACACCACAGGAAACCAGATAAGTTACTTTTTTCAAGACTACCTCTACTATCCAGACTGTGAACATTATATTTATGAATGTTCATAGAACTACTGTATATACAATATATTTTGACTAACAAATGCTGTCCTATGTGCTAGGAACTCTTCACCCTCACTTTATTTAATGTGTAAATGAGACGATATTATGAACAATAAAAAAAAAAACAAGAAATATGCAAAGGTTCTGTCATCTCCACAGTATGGAAAGGAAGTAAACAAGCCTTTGCCAAAGTGCTATGATTAGAATATGAATGCACCAAAAGACCAGAGAGATGTTCCTAGGCAACAGCCAGAATCTGTGCTAGGCAGGTTTCAGGGGGAAATCTCTCTCACTGCTAAGCTTGAAGTCTCAAACTCAGATCATCTGGAAAGGGAAGAAGGAAATGTGCCTTTGGGGGAATGATTTGTTCAATTTCTAGTTGACCACCCAATCCTTTTCAGCTTTTTCCCCTCCAGATATTGATATATTTATTTCAAAATAATATTGTTTTCTAACATTCGTATTCCCAATGTGGAAAATCAGTGATTTGGCTATAAGAACTTATTGATATATTTTCGTGCAAATATTTTGTCCACCACATGGAGCGTGTTAAGAGAATAAATAAGACTCTACCTTTTGGAATTGTGGTGAATCAATAGTCTTAAATCTTGACTACTTTATAATATATCCTTGGGCTCTGTTCTTATTGAAGGAGTGATGGAGTATAATATCTGCATTTAAGAAACTTAATTTTTTTTTAAGTCCAGGCTACTTAAGGCTTTAAAGGGATGCTCTGTTCTGGTGTGACAAAATGTAGTAGCATCAAAGAAAACACAGACAAATCAAAATAAGTTACAAGAAGATAAAGACATTGAAGAGATAGTAGCAATAGGTATTATGAATCAAATAAATAATTCTTTAAGTGTTTACAATAGAACAGAGGGGGAAAAAAGAAAGATCTCCCAAAAATAATGAAAGGATTATAGATGGGTATTCAAATGACACAGCAGAAGGAGACAAGGGGTAAGGCAGAGGGAATATTCAGTTTGTATAAAAATGCTAGAAAGAGATATAAAGATTCTAAGAGAGAAATATAAAAGAGTTACCAAAAAGTTAATAAATGATGAAATTTTAAAAGGGCAAGAGATGATAGATAGATAAAATACCTTTCAATACAGTGACTGTATTAAAAATTAAAAAAAATAGAAAGTACAAATTGGGAAAATAGTAGTATATATACTGATATATAATAGAATTTATTATAATCATAAGCATATTAAGGTTAGAAGGTGGAAAGATTATGATTAGGTATACTTAATTGTATTATTATTACTAAAAGTGTGTAAAAAGTATATTGAAACTTATAGCTCTCAAGGGCTATAAATTTAGGGGATTTGGAGATATAATCCCGGGACTGACTAAACCTTATTAATAATTGGCTTTATTGATGTTCCTAGATATTTGGGATATTGGAATTATGGTGGAATATTGAGTAATTTTTAATATATTAAACTATTAATGACTCAACAGGGGACATCAAATACATTATATGAAGAAATGTTATTGATGTTTAAATGTATTTATGAAGAAGTGACAAAGAATCATAAGGAGAATCATAATATATAATTTGTATATATATAAAACATAATATATATATAACATAATATAGGAAATACTCGTAGGATCTTTGATGCAGGCAGAAAGCACTTGAAGCAGCCAGCCACATCAAACTACCCCACCTCAGGTGGGTTGTAGCACCTTTTTTGGGCATCTTTTTGCTTCAAATAAGATGAGTCTTTTGTTCCAACTCTTCTTGATGCAAAGTGAGCTGTGTTTTACTCTGGTACCCATTCCTGTCAGTTTTCCCATGAAGAAGCAAGACAAAGAAAGCTTATATTTATTTATTGTTTTTTAAATTCATAACAAAAAAAAAGAAAAAATGAGCAAAACACAAAGAAAATAGTGATGTAGATAAATTGTCAAAGAGAAGCGCCTTACTAAAAAATGAAAAATATGAAAAAAAGGGGGGGCAGAGTGTCATTATAACAATAAGAAATTACATTTCTATATGCACTTGTCTAATTCAAATATTATTCCAGTATATATATATATATGTGTGTGTGTGTGTGTGTGTGTGTGTGTGTGTGTGTGTGTGTGTATATATTTATATTCTACTGCATTCTGTATAAACGAGTCCCGTATTTTACTATACTTGTCCCTAAAAGCTATGTCTACAGACAATCTGCTCGTAATGGTGAGTGCAATCGGGTCTTCAATCCATTGAATAAATGGACCATGCATTTATTTTGCATTGCTGCAAATATCAGTCTTTTAGCTGCAGAGCTTTTGAAAGATACAGCTTGGAAAGAGATCTGTCACAGTGAATGACAGGAGCGCATCCTTTACAAAGAGAGCACTTTTCTCCTTAAACGCTATCATGGACCACACAGAAACAGAGAAGCTCTTTAGAATGCTGACCATAAACTATTTAATAATGAACAAGTCAAAGGCTCATCTGCCCCAATGTCATAACAATATACAAACTGAGAGTCCAAGGTCAAATGGGGACTCCATGGGCCCTCCAATAATTGCAAGCAAATTGATATTTTAACCTGTAGAAAACATGGGTAGCAATCATATGAAAAGCATTCATTCCATTTAATATAATTCTGAGTCATTGTAATTTTAAATAAATTAGATTTTTATACTGCCTCCAACTACGTTTGGGAGAATGACCTGCATTACATTATCCAAATAGTTAACCATCTTTTGGCCCTGGGTCAAAAATGAACTACTGTATACAAAGAGCAGCAGCCTACAAATGACACTAAAGTAGGTTTGTTAGTAACTTAGTTTGTTAGTTTATGCAATTGTCCTAAGAATATATTCCTTCTTTCAAGGTTTAGGAAGAGGAGATCAGGGTTGAAAATAGTCAAGTGATGTCTCACTTTGCCAAACTGTAGTCAAATCCAGCTTGGATGGGAGGGGTCTGTCACAATGGTTATCAAAATTGACAGAACTTCACTAATAACTGTCAAGTCCCAGGGAAATCAGAAGATCCAGGCAGTTCAAATAAAGATTTATTGCAAGCTACAAGGATATGAACTACTAACTGCCAAAGCAAATTGGCGGTCGATAAGAGTCAAAGGAATTCAAGGTGGGCTGAATTTAGATCGCTTATGGACACAAAGGGACTCATGACTGATGACGTATTTGACCCCTCCCTCAGGCTCAACCAGGTTATCTCCTACAGTAACCACACATTTCTAGATGTATTAAAAAATAAGTTCCATTTACTTCTCTGATGGTCAAGTGAAAACAGGAATTGCTGAAGAGAATGGAGACAAAAAGGAAGGAAACCAAGATAATCCCAAAAGCTTGCTCTATTCAACCCACATCCATCCACATCATTATCCCACCAAATGCTACGAGAAAAGGATCTAAGAATTTGTGTTTGTTTGTAAAACTATACAATAAGAATAGTTTATATTGCTTGTAAGCTGCTTTGGAAGATTTGTTAGATTTGTAATTTGAAGGGTAGGATATAAACACTTATAATCTGTAAATTAATAAAGAGGTCTTGTCTCTATTGTACTTTGAAAGAAAAGCTTTTGATTTATTTCAAGTATCACAGCAAGCTACATTTGGAAGGCAAAACGTTTTAAAGCAGTTTTCGATCTTGCAAGGAAAAGCAAATGTTCAAACAATAACAAGTCCACTCTGAAATCAAAGGCTCAGATCATGGTCTGAATATGTAAAGATGAATATTCCCAAGCCAAGTGGTCAGTTTTCTCAGTGAAAATAGCTGGAAAACTGAGTAAGTGAAACTATATTTAGAAGCTTCACAATAGTTCTATATTCGGAATCCTTCTTGCCTGTTGCCAAAGCAGCTGTGAAGTTGACAAAGGCTGAGGGTTAAAAGAGAAAGGTTTTTATTATTATTTCTACCACTAAAACAAGAATATAAATTTGGATCAATTTATTGGTTACTCCACAGATTAACATTAACATTTTAATTATAGGTAGTCCTTGATTTATTATCACAATTGGGACCAAAATCTCAATTGTTGAATGAAGTGATAGTTAAGTGAGATGCTCACATGACTAGTTTGCTCAAATGATCACAACCTCAGCTCTCCCAGTTGTAGTTGTTATGTGTGGGTCATTAAGGGGACAGAGCGAAAGAGCACACACAGAAGGAAAGTCCTGTGGAGGACTGCACAAATGAAGCTCGGATCTTCAGGTAAGGATATTAAGTGAACAAAAGGATGGGAGTTTTAGGCTTTGAACTACAAGCCAGTTAACCAAACATACTCCTTTCCCCAAATAATTGTGGATATGCTGCCTCAGCAAAACCACATTAAGTTATAAAGAATCTGTTCCTAATGTCCTCCTTTCTTGTCTTGTCATGCAGCATGATCTATTACGCTTGGAATAATTTAATTGGCCTCTAATTTGTTATCAGGGGGACTTTTTAATTCAATGAAAGAGTACTAAGGTAAGAGGCTTCCAAATACATTGGAGGCAGGAAAAACCCAAACTTAACTCATCTTTTCATCATTAATTACATGAGAGAAATAACAGTCTAATGAAACCCAAACATCAGGTAGGGGTATACACCCTAAAATAGAAACCATGTGGAGTTTTTGGTTTATTTTTTTAAAAAACCAGGAAATATAAAAAGCATTAAAAATTGGCAATTATACATATTAAATGTTCCCTCTCTCTTTCCATCATTCTCCTGCACTTTATTACTTACATTTATGTAAGTAATTACGTTTGATGGAGTTGCATCCTGCTTTTCCTTCGGGGGCTGCAAGATGCTTCTTCTTCTTGGTTTTTTTCCTCCATAGCAAAAAATATAAGTGGCTTCTACTCATCTAAAACTGGGCTGTTCCCAGAGGTAAATAAAAGAAACCACATGGTTTCTTAGATATCCAGTTTATTTAAAACATTTTTTTAAAAAAATTAAAGGGTCTGCTTTTGCACTGCTATATAATCCTGTTTCTAAAAACAATCCTATATTTTCAAAAGTAATCATTCAAAATAAAAATTAAACCAAGTTGCTGTAGAGGAGATGGGTTATGGAGTTCATGTTGTGGCCCATCAGCAGCCTGTGCAGCTAGTAGCTGATTCCGACAGCAAGGAGGCTGGTGTGGTGCTGCGCCAGCAGCCTGTGCAGCTGACAGTGAGTCAGACAATGAGGAGGTTGGAGAAGATGTGGTGCCAGAGGCAGGGATTCAGCCAGGGCCTTCAGAAGCTCCCATAAGTGAAGAGGAAGAAGAGGAGGAGCCTCTTCTTGATGCACGGCGCGCAAAGCTGCCAAAAGGCAGGAGTGGTTCCTCAGGAGGAGGTCACCTCGAGAGTAAGGCTTGGGGTTAATTGGCCACTCCCTTAGCCTATTTAAGGAAGGACGACAACTGAGGCAATTTGCAGGGAACAACTTCGTTCACTCTCCTTCGCATCCTGATCTTAGTTCTCTTATCAGTTTCCTGCAAATTGCTTCTGGGCTTTCTGCCAACCATAGTCAGATTACGATTATTTATTGTTTGAATTCTTGTAGGCTGTTAAGAAAGTTAGTTTGAAAAAGACTGATTTAATTTAGTAAACTAAGGTTTGTACAGACTTTGTGTGTGCTGTGTTCTTTGGTGTCCGTAGTTGGGGCAGAACAGTTCATTACTCAATGCACAGATCGTGAGAAAGCCGGCACTAACCCTGAATTAGTCTGAAATAGGTGGTGTACATTTGGATTCAATTTACATAGTTTAAAACATTTCTGTCCAAAACAAAGAGTTTGTTCACTTAGAGCACATGCACATTCCTGCATCCCATATCATTCATCCTGGAAATTTGAGCAGCTCATAAAATAGCTTAAGAAAGTATATATTTTTTTCTATTATATCTGGAAATAAATACAGTGAAAATTGTCTATATCTATATCAAATTTAGTTTAGTCATAAACTATAGCCCATAAGATGCTAAACAGGCTTCTAATAATACTTCAAAAAAAGAATAAAAAATGTCTAATTAATGGCTTCTGACGCAGGAGTGATTTCTAATACAACATAAGAAGGGGAAAGCAGAAATGCAAGCAACATATATTTTCCTTTTCAAAAAAATCTCATTTCAGCAATGCTGCAGGCTGAGAAGCTAGGGTGCCTTTTCACGTCTACTGACTGGATATTAGTCAGGCTTGCTGGAGATGAAGTGGGGCAGGTGGAGTATTTTGGGAACCCAACTGGACTCAAGGCCCTTTGTCACATTGCCCTAGGCTTGCTAAATGAAGCCTGTTGAGTATGGTTGTTAGGTATACCAACTCACACAAACAACCAAGCAGAAAAAAAAACAGCATAAACAAGGAGAAAACAACACCCCTACCAACTCTGGTAGGGTAAGATACTGTATATCAGGGGTCCTCAAACTATGGCTCGCAGGCTGGATATGGCCAGCCGAAGCCATTAATCCAGCCTGTGCGGGACCATGAGGCTGCCCCACCCGCATCACTCCACTTACCCACCCGCCTCCTGGAGGCCAAGGTTAAAAATGGGACACGTGGAGGTCTCAGGAGGCAAAAAAAGGGCCCGTTTCTGGATGGCAGAGTGGTATTGGAGTGGTACTATTACCCTCCCCAGCCTCCAGAGAGAAAAAGAGGGAGGGAGGGAGAGACACACACACACACACAGGGGGGAGGGAGGAAGGGAGGGTGGAAGGGAGGGACACACACACACACACACACACACACACACACAAAAACAGAAATCCCTCCCCCCCAAGGCAGCCACATCCCTTTACTAACCTGCTTTCCACCCCCAGGAGCATAACTGGGAGTATTGTTTAATGGACTGCTAAATTAGCCACGCCCACACAGTCACATGATCACCTAGCCTCCCACCCAGCTGGTCTGGCCCCCCAACAGTCTGAGGGACCATGAATTGGCCCCGTTTAAAAAATTTGAGGATCCCTGCTATATATAAACAAACAATAAACCTCACTCTTTCATAGCACTGAAGATGTCACCTAGTTGAGTAACAAAATGTCTGCAAGAAAATAACCAAGCTTGGAGAGCCGGCAGGATTCTGCAGTTCAACCCTAAACTGCATATATTCTCTTCTACTAAGACATTATACTATTGCAGCTCCTGTGTTGGGATGCTGTTATTCTATCTGCTCTATGTAAGAATTATCTATCAGAGAGAAACTGATTTGCACGTCTGATTAGTTTTACTGATTTATTCTGTCACATCAATTAGTTTTACAGTTTTATTCTGTCACATCTTTAGACTTGCTAAAAAACAAAAAACATTTTCAGAGGGGGTCTTCCCTTTCAGAGAAACCCATCACGAAATGTCCAAGAATAAGCTTTCAAGCTATAAAGTACAAACCGTAAAAACCAATATTTAGTATATCTGTGCAATGGTACATGTTTAAGTTGGAAAAAGTACCTTGAAAGATGTGGTGTGAGCGCACAAATGCAGAACCAGTTTGTGGCTCATTAAAGCAACTTCATTTGCTCCAAATGAAGCCGTTTTAATGAATCACAGGTAGGCGGTATATTTGCATTTGTGCAAAATTCCAGTGCAATTCTTCCAAATTGAAGCCAAAGCATTGGAATGGGCTTCAAACCAAGATAATATAGTCTCTCACAATAATGCAGTAAGTAAAAATGACCTATTTCATCAGGAAATTGGTAAATGTATCTTCAGCAGTTACCAATCTTGGAGATGTAATCAGATCCGCAGATTACTTCACAGTTCTTGATTATGGCATCTTAAATATTTTTCTGTAAATTTAGGCTGTAAACTATTACGTATATAATTTTATGCTCAAACTGTACTGTTTCTGCCATTTCACAGACCATATGAACATTAGGAGATTGACTGTATTATTTGAAATTATCCAGTGCTGCATTACTATGCAGTGATAAGCAATTTGGTCTTATGTGACAAATAAATCATCAAGTGAAATTAGCAAGGGCCCATCATCCTATAGCAAACGGAAGTATTTCAAATTATATTTTTATGAAAGACACATTCCTTAGCTTTCAAAGTGATAGCAATTAATTGTGCATTCAAATTAGAAAATTTAGAGCACTCTATAGGATCCATTGATTACTTTAAAAATAAACCAACAGAAAACAGTCTCTGACCTGGTTAAAGCCATCAGGGTGCCCATTACTTGGAGGCTGAATCCACAGTATAAATCTATTGGCATGAATGCTTAATAAAGACTCCTATTTCTATTTCAGAAAACCCTGGCAGGACATAAGCAACAATTTTGGAAAGAGGGTCAAGGCTTTGAAAACCTGATGCCCACGAGAAAACAATTATTTCCAGGATACACATGAAGCATAATCAATACTGTGGGGTCTGAGAACAGTTGCTTTCTTGCAGACCTTTGATTACCAAACTAAGTAACATCATCAGTACTAGAAGAGAGCGGGATTTGCTTTCATTTTATATACTAGTGATCACATTGGAACAGCCTCCTACCTGAAATATGGACAGACCCTATCCGATTGGCTTTTCACAAGGCTGCAAAGACCTGGTTCTTCTTTTAGGCATTGGGATCTGGATATTAGCATGGCAGTTCTAGTGATTTCATTTTTTATTGAGCCTCAGTGCTGCTTTAGTT
>WNWU01020896.1:0-23874 GCA_012654045.1 Ptyas mucosa
TTTCTTTCTTTCTTTCTTTCTTTCTTTCTTTCTTTCTTTCTTTCTTTCTTTCTTTCTTTCTTTCTTTCTTTCTTTCCAGCATGGGCTATGATAGCCGTTATTCAGTATTTCCATGTGACATCTCTGCTTTACAAATTGCACTGGTTGCCAGTTTGCTTCTGGGTGCAATTCCAGTTGCTGGTCAGTACCTATGAAAGGCTACATGGCATGGGCCCTGGTTATTTGAGGGACTGTCCATTGTACCTGTCTGACCAATTTGATCTGGCAGGGCTAGTGCTCTCCCAGTTCCTTCAATTAAACATTGTCATCTGTTACGACCCTAGAAATGTGCTTCTCGGTAGCAGCATTTGGTCTGCAGAATGAGTTTCTCCCTAAGATTTGAAGAACCCACTCTACTGGTATTTCAAAGGGCCCTGAAGCTCTGCTCTGTGCCCAAGCCTTCGGCAACCATAATTGAAACATACACCCCATTCTTTCTTTTTTTTCTTTGTTCCCATTTGGGTTTATTATCTCTGCCATTTGTGCTTTTTGTTTTGTGAAATTTTAATAAATAAATAAACTGCCAGGGTTGGACAAGGACCTAAAGGACTCTCCTAAAACTGGTCTGGGTTAAAAATCCAACTAACAAGATATAAAAGGATTGTTGGTATAAAGCAAAATAATTTTTCGGAGTTTAAGACATAGCCTTTTTCCCCCTAAAAGAGGTTGAAAATTTGGGTGCGTCTTATATTCCGAATGTAGCTTTTTCGAAGCTTTTTTTCAGCCCTAACTAGGCGCTAGTGAGTGAAGTGGATCCCTCTGACTCTCAGCTGTTCTTTAGAAGCTTTTTTTCTAACAAGGTGCTAGGAAGTGAAGCAATCGCCCCGCGCTTTGCCTGCTTTTCTCATTCCATCTCTCTCCAAACATCAGTTGTGCTTTAGAAGCTGTTTTTCTATCCCTCAAGCAGAGGATAAAAAGCGCACATGGGTGCTCAAAACCAGCAAACTAATGTGCTGAAGCTGACCAGACTAGGGACACTAGCCAGATGAATACCTGGTAGGCAGAATTTTTTTTCCTATTTTCCTCCCCAAAAACTAAGCTGCGTCTTATACTCAGGTGCATCTTATACTCCGAAAAATACAGTAATGTATTCATATATTTCACAGCATCATACTCTAACCCCTGCATATGAATAAAGCATTACATATTACATTATTTATAATATACTGCATATTATAATATAATATAATATATATGATATATAAATATTAAATAAAAAATAAAGATTAAAAGAATATCTTGTTATGATTGGATGTGGAGAATTGCCTGACAAGACTACTTCTTACTTGTCATAACATTTACCTAACAGTGGCAAGAGCTATTTAAGAATAGTAGAGTTCTTAAGCTTTTTCTATAATAGAATTTTGGTATCAAATTAAAGTATCAAAATAAATGCAATACCAGTAGAGTGAAGTTCCTGCTCCAAATCCAGTTTGTTCATCTTCAGGTATGTTCTATTGGTCAAGCCAACCACAAAGCTTCCAAAACAAATATCTGGGCCTATGACATAAAATCCCACTCTGCATGGAAAAAAATTGAAAACCATGCATATAGCAATTCAAGGATTCTGATTTATTACAAGCAAATTAATTGTAAGGTATTGAGACATTTAGCTGATGGGATTCAGATATTAAACATGCCATTAAACCAGCTTCCTAAAATTGATTATCAATGGCCATGCTGTCTGGAGATATATTTGGAGAACTATATATTAGAACTTTCCTTATGGTCCAATTTGGACCATAAGGAAGGCTGAGTGCCAAAGAATTGAGGTCTTTGAACTATGATGCTGGAGAAGACTCCTGCAAGTCCCTTGGACTGCAAGGCAATCAAACTGGTCAGTTCTAGAGGAGATCAATTCTGACTGCTCTAATACTTTGGCCACCTAATGAGAAGGAAGGACTCACTGGAGAAGAGCCTAAGGCTGGGAACGATTGAGGGCAAAAGAAGAAGGGGACAGCAGAGAACGAGGTGGATGGATGGAGTCACTGAAGCAGTCAACATGAGATTAAATGGATTCCGGGGGATGGTAGAGGATAGGAAGGCCTTGAGGACGATGTCCATGGGGTCACAATGGGTCAGACACGACTTCTTGACTAACAACAAATATTAGAACTTTAATGAATTAATTATTCACATGCTCTATGTAGGTTTCTAACTTTAATGAATTAATTATTCACGTGCTCTATGTAGGTTTCCAACGTACATGACTTAAACACCAGTCATATTTTTTCCCTCCCTTCCTTTCTGTGAAGAATGTTTTGAAAAGTTTGTACACCATTCGGTGTAATTCAAGGTTTTGTGGGGGAGGTCTTTCCTTTTTCTTGATCATCAATAACATCATTGCTTCTTTGGTGTATATATGATTTCAGAAACAACTAATAAGACATGTTAGAGCTGAAGCTGAAACAGCAATGAGGAATGTGTTCTCAACAGCACTGACATCTCTTCTCACTGCTGTGTAGATCTGTTTCCTGCTAAAAAACCTTGCAGGGGTAAGATATGGGCTTGTACCGGCCATGAGAATAAAAACGTCTGCCTACAAATGACTCAGCATAAAAAATATCCTACAGCTCCGGCTATGAGAAGCAGTGTTATTTATGCGTCTCCCGCCCTTCTCCCTCCCTCCCTCCCTCGCCCCAGTCAGCTCAAAGCTGTTTCCATTTCTTATAAACAGCACTGCTAAGAGGAAGCAATGAGGAAGGAGCTTGATTTCAGCATTGTGAGATAAATTATGTGAACTCTGGGGAAGGTTTGCTTACCTGGCATTAACTGATGTTGATGGCTGTTAGAGAGACTCAGATGAAGTCGGTCTGGTTCAAAAATGGGCCAGTGAATCTTTCTTGGAATCTCTCTTTCCTAAATGAGGGGCTGAGTCTCATGCTGATTGTTAATTATACCCATTCCCTTTGTTTTGAAAGGAGCAAATTAAAATGCCCGCTTGTGACTGACATTTGGGTTTATACCCAGAGCAGTAGTGAAATCCAAATTTTTTTACTACCAGTTCTGTGGGTGTGGCTCTGTGGGCGTAATGTGACTTGGTGGGCGTGGCAGGGGAAGGATACTGCAAAATCTCCATTCCCACCCCACTCCAGGGGAAGGTTACTGCAAAATCCCCATTCCCATCCCATTCCTGGGGGAAGAATATTGCAAAATCTCCATTCCCACCCAACTCCAGAGGGAAGGATATTGCAAAATCTCCATTTCCACCCCACTCTGGGGCCAGCCAGAGGTGGTATTTGCCGGTTCTCCAAACTGCTCAAAATTTCTGCTACCAGTTCTCCAGAACTTGTCAGAACCTGCTGGATTTCACCCTGACCCAGATGTTCTTCCTTCAAATTGTAAGAACTGAAGTGCATTGCAAAAGCTGTGAAAGGAGGCTTTAGGGATCACTGGCAAACAGTGTTTGCTAAGGTGGTACCCTGCCTTACAGAAGTCTTCTCCAAAGCAGGCCTGCCATCAGTTCACACCCTGCTGATGAAAGTCCAGATATGCTGGGCAGGCCATGTTGCAAGGATGCCAGACCATCGCATCCCCAAACAGCTCCTCTCTGGTGAGCTATCTCAAGGAAAGCGACCGCATGGGGGACAAAGGAAGCAATACAAAGACACGTTGAAAGCCTGCCTCAAGTCCCTGGATATCGACACCACCTCCTGGGAAACCCTGGCACAAGATCGATTGACATGGCGCACGCTGATCCACCAAGACTGCCAGACATCTGAGGACAGCAGAACAACCATAGCACAAGAGAAGCGAGCACTTCACAGAGCCAGAGCTGCAAATGCTGCAACAATGGTGCCCACACATGTCTGCTCGACATGTGGCAGAACATTTCGTGCCCGTATTGGCTTCACCAGCCACCTGTGGACACATTGTGGACAGCTCACAACCTGTTAGACATCAAGGTCCTCTTCGAACACGATGGACAAACATCACCCTTCAAGGCATTTCTGGAATAGGTGGCCATTGTCTGAGATGCAGCTCCAGGTTTCCTGACATTCAGTTTAACATGGCCTCAGTATGGCCCTGAAAACTGGATCCACTGCTCTGCTGGAGCAGCTCCACTAGATAACTTGACTCTGGTAATTTTCTTGGCTATCTCATGCCATTGACCAGCCCTCCAGTCCGGTGCTTTCAGACCTGAATTCTGTGATGAAAGGCAACCCTTTGGGGAAGGCTGACATTGACAGTGTCTTAGCTGGGATGAGTTTAGGAGGTACCTTAGAGTGTCTAAAAGTAAAACTATTTTAGTGCTTTTCCTTGTGGCCTTTTATATTCCAAGCTTTATATTACAAGGTTATAATCTTTTCCCGTATGCTTTTGAACATACGGGGTGTCAAACTCGATTTCATTGAGGGCTGCATCAGGTTTGTGTTTGATCTTGGGGGGCAAAGATGGGTGTGGCCAGAGTGGGCATGGCCAGCTTGACGTTACTCGTGTTGAGAGTACTCTCTGCCAGCTTGACGTCACTCCTGTCAAACTCTCTGCCACAAAAGAATTGGGTCCCAAGCTCTGTTTTCAACCATGACAACCTCCTGCAGCCCTCTGCCAGCAAAAACGGAGCCCCGGGGTCCATGTGCAGCCCTGCTGGGCCCCATTATCAGCTGTGATGGACTCCTGAAGCCCTCTGCCAGCAGCCCCCCCAAACTCAGTTTTTGCTGGCAGAGACACTGCGGGCCAGTCCTTCACTGTTTTCAGGGTGGCCTCGTGGGCCAGATCTAAGCACTGCACAGGCTGGGTCTGGCCCCCAGGCCTTGAGTTTGACACCCCTGATCTAAATGAAGCTAAAATGGTGAATACATATCAAAGAGGACATGCCACAACATTCTTGGTGATATGCCATTGTTCTTGTGAAATTTTCAGAGACTGTGGAAGCCATGCAAAAATAGAGTGTAATCTCTTGATGCTTCCCGAGCCTCTGGAAATCATGTGAGAACAGGATGTGTTTTACATAGTTTTTGGAGGCTGAAGATGAGCGTTGTCCAAAGCAGCTTAGAGAGTGAAGGCCTCATGTAGACCCATATCAGCCTCTGGTAAGCTACAGGGGCCTCTTAATAGAAAGAAAACACTGCCAGAAGGTAAGTAGAGAATGGCAGATTTGGGGAAACACCAGGCCACAGAGGCAATTATACGATTTCCCAAAGTTTGCACATCTTGGAAAATGCCACAAGGCAGCCTTTTTGAGTCTGCCATCCATCCATCCATCCATCCCTCCATCCCTCCATCCAATTTATTGGCCACCAATCTTACCTCTCTGGGTGGCTTACAATACTAAAAATAATGCTAATTAAATAAATGTTGGGGGTAGTTAATACAATAATGTTATATATTGGGTCCTCTGGATTATTTCTATAGCAATAGCAGTAGCAATAGCACTTATGTACTGCCCCATAGTGCTTTACAACCCCCTCTGATGGCAGTGATGATAATTGTTTCCATCAGTTGTGTCTTTTCTTGAAACCCTTGGGTCTGCCTTTGGCCATTCCTATACTAGTTATGATTTCCAGGTGTAACTGTCCTTGAGGAGAGATGGAGCTCTTCATATAGACTATCTGTCTAAAACGTGAATGCTCATTGCACCAGCTTTAGATCAGTCTCCCAGGCTGACAATTGGTTAACAGGTTTAATATAAGGTGTATAATTAACCCTGAAGTGCTAGTTGAGTCTAAGGATTCCCTGGATTCTGAGCTCCCAAACTTTGCTCCCCTTCTGGGCTCTTATGCTATTGTTATTCCCCTCCCCCCCTCCAGTAGAAACTGGACTATTGGGGACCAACAAAAGGAACTTTTACTTGATGATCCTTGACTACAGAATGCTCTTCCCAGAGGAATTTAAATATTTCCCTTGTCTGTTCATTATTATTATTACTTGCTTCTTTTGTTTCATTTCCAAATATGAGTGGCACTAATGGTCTGATTTTATCTTTAATATTTTTTTAAGACATGCTAAGGCCAAACTCATATATCAGATGGCTAAATATCTTCATCAACTTAGACAACTGAGCAAAATTTTTAATTCAATTTACCGTTCTATTGTCCTACTGTGTTTTCCCTTTCCCAATAATGAATTGTTGTGTCAAACTATTTCTCTTTTTTGCTGTGAAGACTGGTCGAAGAGCATTATAAGGATGTTTATCCCAATTATCCCAATTAGTTTCAGATTAATTAACTTTAGTGGCAAGACAAGATCCATCTGTACACTCCTTTGCGCATTGTTTATGGTACAAGTTTATTTTATTGCAAAATATATTGCAATCAATAAAGATAAGTTGAAGTGTGCATGACAGTTTTTACTTTGCTGAATTATTGGGGTTTCCATTTCTGGGTTGTTGTTTTTTTTTAGAAAATGTTTTAAAAGAATATCAAGGTAGTTGTTTTAGCCAATGCAATCAGATAACAATTTGACATTTAGGGGAAACAGAGACATACAGAAGGTCTGGAATTTATCAAACACCCTTTCTTCTTTTTCTGGACTTTGAGAAAAATAAAGTATGGCATCTGAAAAGCTAATTTATTGGATCAGTGTGGACTGAGTAATCTACCATATAACAATAAATTGGTCTTCAGATGCCACAAAACTCCAGAGTTCTTATCTTTTTTATAATTTATGGTCAATTCTCCCCACTAAGATAAAGAACAAGCTTTCCAATCAATAAATTATTTTAATAATATGATTATTTTTTTTAAAGAAAATTGCTCAAAAAAACTAGTTGCAATATGCATACTTATCAGTAATACTAAAGTTACACAGTAATTATTCCTACTGTCCATAGGACTTTTTTTCAATATTAAATTGGAAGTCTGGCATTGATCAGTACAACTGAGGGTTTATACCTCAATTGTTCAGAAAACTGCAACTAACCAGTAATTAATTTGTCAGAATTGTACCCACTCTTTGAAAACCATTGCTGAATTACAGGGTTTTTCTTTTAAAGAAGAAGTAGCACACAACTAAAATAAAAGCAACAGTACCACTAAATTTTACTTGTTTAACAAGAGTTTTGCATTACCACTAAATTTCACCAAGACCGGGGGGGGGGGGGGATAAAAAATTCCATTTATTTATTTATTTTATTTTATTTGTCAAGCATATATAAGATAACAGATAAAAGTATAAACATAATTTGAATACATGAAAAGGATACGAGTTAAAAGGAACATTAGGACAGGGACGGTAGGCACACTGGTATGCTTATGCACGCCCCTGACAGACCTCTTAGGAATGGGATGAGGTCAACAGTACACAGTTTAAGGTTAAAGTTTTGTGGGTTTAGGGAAGAAACCACACAGCCAGATAGTGTATTCCAGGCATAGACCACTCTGTTACTGAAGTCATATTTTCTGCAATCGAGTTTGGAGCAATTTACCTTGAGTTTGTATCTATTGTTTGCTCGTGTATTGTTGTGGTTGAAGCTGAAGTAGTCATTGACGGGTAGGACATTGTGGCAGATAATTTTATGTACTACGCTTAGGTCAGACCAAAGTTGGCGTAGTTCTAAGTTGTCTAAGCCCATAATTTCAAGTCTGGTAGCATAAGGTATTTTATTGTGGATAGAGGAATGGAGGACTCTTCTCATGAAATATCTCTGGACTCTCTCAATTGTATTAATGTCCAATATGCAGTGCGGGTTCCAGACAGATGAGCTGTATTCGAAAACATCTAGCAAATGTTTTGTATGCTCTAGTTAGTAGTACAATATTACCAGAGAAGAAGCTACGCAAGATTAGGTTAACAACTCTTAATGCCTTTTTGGCAATGTTGTTACAGTGGATTCTGGCACTTAGATCTTTAGAAATTGAGTACTCCAAGGTCCTTGACAGCGTGAGGATCATCTACAACAGTGGGTCTCAACCTTCTTAATGTCACGACCCTTTAATACAGTTCCTCATGTTGTGGTGACCTCCAACCATAAAATTATTCCTAAAACCATTGAAAATATGTGTTTTTGGATGGTCTTAGGCGACCCCTGTGAAAGGGTCATTCAACCCCCAAAGGGGTCCCGACTGATCTACAAGATCATGTCCATCTAATTTGTATTTTATGTTCTGATTTTTTTGCCAATGTGAAAGACAGAGCATTTGTTGGTTGAGATTTGAAGTTGCCACTTGTTAAACCAATCTGACATGTAGTCAAGGTCTTTTTGAAGGGTAATTGCATTGTCGGTGGTGTTGAATAGTCATCATCAGTGAAGAGAACGCAGTTGCAGTTGCTTTTAATATGATCGCAAAGGTCATTTATGTAAAGTGTGAAGAGTGTTGGACCTAAAACACCGCCTTGAGGAACACCACAGTTAACAGGTACAGGTTTGATAGAACACTTCCTATTTTGACCACTTGTTGTCTGTTTGACAGGAAGGCAGGTATCCATTTACGTAGGAGTCCAGAAATGCCATAGGACTTTAGTTTTAGAAGTAGTTTGTTGTGTACCACTGAATCAAAGGCTTTACAGAAGACTATGTAAATTGTGTGTATTGCATCTATTCTGCATCACCACTAAATTTCACTAAGACCAAGGGGGGAAAATAAAAATTTCCATGTCGGGAATGAATAGATATCACAAAAAGAGATGCCTCTTCCATGATAGGTTAACTGTGTGAAGATGGATGGACTGCAAGCCCAAACATGGATCATTCACATTCCATTTTTTGTTTTAAAACATTGCAAGACTGAAATCAATGAATAAATATTGTACAAAGCTAATGAAAACAAAAGGCACTATCAGTTGATTGTACAGATCATGATGGACTATAAAAGAGAAGATGGCCTTCCAACATGGGTGATCCAGCTTTTGTATCTAGATAGGTACATTCATAAAGGAAAACTCAAGGACACCTCCCTTGCTCTGTAACTTCATTGAAAGAAAAGCTTTGGCAGCTTCATGCATTTTCCATCATGACACACTGTAAAGAAAAGGAAACCACAACTGCCAGAATGATAATTTATGCTCTTCTGCTGTATTGTCTTCCATTGCAGAAATTATAAACATCCAAACATTTGAACTTTGCCGTTCAAGCTTAAGCATGATTCCTCAGATATAAATCATCCAATTTACTTCAAAGTAAGTGTGTGGGAGCCTACAGATCAGTGGTTCCCAACCTTTTTTTGGCCATGCCCCACCTAAGTATCTCTAAAATCCTGATGCTCCCCCTATGACATATAATTCTTACTTTACTCAAAAAGTGAATTCTACTCATGCAGAGGAAGCCTAAAAGGCCATTAACTTGGTTTAAACAAGGTTCAAATCAGTGGTGGGTTGCTCCCGGTTCACACCGGTTCGCAAGAACCGGTAGTAAAAATTTGTAATAGTTCTGAGAACCGCTGGCCACGCCCCTGAACCGGTCCCCGGCCCGGTTGCCGCTCGCTTACCCTGCACACCTCATCAGAGGCTTTTTTTTTTTTACTTTTAAAAGCATTTTTTCTACAATCGCTTCGGCCGAAAAATTGCTTTAAAAAGTAAAAAAAAAAAAAAGCCTCTGCTGATCAGGCAACTCAGCTGGGATCGTCAGAGGCTTTTCAAAGCATTGTTTCTACAACCTCTTCAACCAAAGAGGTGGTTAAAAAAATGCTTTGAAAAGCCTCTGACGATCCCAGCTGAGTTGCCTGATCGGCAGAAGCTTTTCAAAGCATTGTTTTCTGCAATCTCTTAAGGTTGTAGAAAAAATGCTTTTAAAAGTTAGAAAAAAAAGGTTGGCCATGCCCACCCAGTCACATTACCTCCCCCACCAAGCCCACAAAATAAGCCACGCCCACAGAACTGGTAGTAAAAAAAATTAGAACCCACCCCTGGTTCAAATTGCTCCCATTAAAAATCAAGTTGCCCCCTGTGGGGCGTGGGCCCCACATTGGGAACCACTGCTATAGATGCCACCTAATGAGGATCCATGAACTTCACTGGATTTAACAATCACCAATAAAGGTATAAATATTTATAAAAGAAGAAAATTGTAATAGCATTCAAAAGGGAATCAAAATAAGGCCTACTTCAAACATGTTTAACATCACGCCATAATATTAGGACACAAACTTTAACATCAATCTATATATACATGCACAGAAATGATTTTGTAGTGAGGAATCTTGAAGTTTTTTTGAGACAAATGCCAAGATTTGGAGTTTTGAACAACAAATTATGATTCCTGGGAGCACGCTCACAAAATAGTTTCCATATGTCACAAGTCAGCAAACACTCATTTACCAGAAAGATAAAATATGAAGTAGTTTTCTACTACCCTTTCTATTACCCACATCAGGATGATGGGACCACTTTCCATTATAATTTCTTAAAAATGGAATTAACATCCATTCGCTCTCTAAGACGCGCACTTTTGAGGGGGTGGGGGAAGTGCATCTTATACACCAGAAAATATGGTATGTCTGCCCTAAAGTTGCACTGGTTTTGATTCTGCAGTATCTTTACTCATTTTGCTCTTTAAAAAAGAAAGAAAGAAACATTCCTTTTCTTTCCTTGGTATTCCAATAGTCAAGAAGCAATGGCAAACATTTGTGTGGCTTTTTAAGCCATCTTTCTCTGACCTTGTGGCGTCCAAATATTCTGAACCATACTTCTACTTATCTCAAGTTAGCATGAAATAACAACTATTGTAATTCAATATATCTAGAAGGCAGCTAGATTAAATTGATATAGTGTAAATCTGAATAAGGATTGAGCCCATTATAAAGCTTGCTTTGTTGACATGATAATAGCAAATAAATTGTGCATATCTATGACCTGCTTCATGTATAAACTACCTGTCCAAGGAGTTAGAGAATTTTTACATCTGTGCAAAGGCTATCAGATTACAGCTGTAAAAAAATCTGGATAGGCACAGGATCGATCGATCTGTCTATCTGTCTATCTATCTATCTATCTATCTATCTATCTATCTATCTATCTACCTATCTATCTATTGGATTGCAAAAAAGGGTTACTAGTTTTCTGACTCTTTGTTGCTGTTTAACAGTCATACAGATTTTTGCAGCCCAGATCTGTTGTTATAATCTATGCCACAAATTAAGAAAGATTTTTACTACAGATGATCTAATGTGGTATGTTTGTTTAACATTCATATTGTTTTAACTTGGATAACTATTTGATTGTCAATGCTTAACTAGTGTCTTTCTGGTTATATTTGTTTAGATAAGTTTAGTTATTAATTTCTGAGGATACTGAGCAATCAGTGGGTGGCAACATGTTTTTCCGGTTATTGCAGTCTTTTTTGTTGACTTTCAACTAAGGAAGTTTGGACTATATGGTCTAGAACGGTTTTCTATGATCTGATGTGCTTCAGAATTAGACTAGAATTGCCCAAAATGTTAAGCGCAGACTTTGCTGGCTAAGCATACTGGAAATTGTAGTCAAACATTTCTGGAGGGCACCAAGGTTGGAATTTTTTTTATGTGGTGAATGTCTCTTACCATAAGGAGGATTTTAAAGGGGGTGATGCTTTTTGGAGGTAGTCATGGTATAAATGGTTGATTTTTGAACTTGGTATGCCTTCGTATTATTCAGCCATAGATAGCCCCCCAAAACTTGCAGAAACTGAAAATCCCAAAAGACTTCATTGAATTCAAAAACCTTATAACATGAAATTTGAAACATCTGCTGGGCTTAATTTATAAACTGTTTAAAAAAAACTATTCTTCAGAATCTGAATGTCAAAAAATGTATGATTAAATGAATGCAGAATTTGAATGCAATAATACAGATGCAATAATGGGAAATTCAACAGAAGAATATTACATTTATTCTGAACATTGCAGTCAGAGATCATTGGTACAAGATGTCCTCGTCATTCCTGCTAAAACGGATAATACATTCTCTAAAAAAATGCTGCAAACGTAATGAGCAAATTTTGGTGACTTTTGTTATTAAAGCTCAACTAACTAAAGGATCCATGCTAAAATGAAGCAAGTTTTAAAATGTGAACTTCCATTTCAACTAGGTATATTTATGTTAAATGTTATTAAACCATACATTCCTTCAAAGTATATTAATTAGCATTTCTATGTTAATTACCACATATTATTTGTTTCTTATGGCAATATTGCTTGATTCCCTCCTTGGAAGAATGATTAACTAAGTTTTGGGAATATGTTTTGATGCCCAAAATAAACTTGCACCTTAAAAGTAAATTTGACACACTATCTAATTCTAATTGAAATTCATACGTACAGAACAATAATTCAACTTTATGATTTATTCAAATTAGAGTACTAGTAGACAACCTCCACCTCACTGAGTCATTGTTTCAGAGATCTTCCTTCCTTCCTTCCTTGCTTTCCTTCCTTCCTTGCTTGCTTGCTTTCCTTCCTTCCTTCCACAATGTCATGTTGAATTATCTCACTGTGGAACTTATCCATCCTCAATTCTAAGATACCTTGAGGACTAATGAAATAAATTTGAATAAATTTGGCTGGCTGGTTGGGGTCTGGCATTAAATGACTGATGTAATGATGGATTTTTCCTTGAATAGTTGCAGAGGGATTCCACCTGTTCCTCATTGGAAGAATAACTTTGGCACCAAAGGATAACATTTGGAAGAGGCTGCATATTGTCTGATGTTCTTCCTAAACTCCTTTGCAATAGGTTCCTCATTATTATATGAATCCAGGAGTTCATGAGGTAGAGATTGCAAATTGCCTATTCTGACCTTTCCCTTCATAAGGGAAACTGGCAGATTTTTTCAAGGAATAGGAACGCAGAACAGTGAGGGCAGACTTTGATCATGGCACCAACCTCAGCAGAAATATTATATTGTGCAGATCATGCATTTTGCCTCGCCCTTTCTCTGTTGACAAATTGTGATTGAAGGAATTCTTGCAGCAATTAATTTGCCACGTATTCATAAATTGATATTCCCTTTTCTTCTCTATCTTTTCTCGTCTCCTCATTCTGCACCTGTCCTATACCTTTCCTTGTAGTTCTGGGCAGTGGTGAAATCCAATTTTTTTTTACTACCAGTTCTGTGGGCGTGGCTGGTGGGTGTGGTGTGGCTTGGTGGGCGTGGCTTGGTGGGCATGGCAGGGGAAGGATACTGTAAAATCTCCATTCCCACTCCACTCCAGGGGAAGGATATTGCAAAATCTCCATTCCCACTTCACTCTGGGGCCAGCCAGAGGTGGTATTTGCCGGTTCTCTGAACTACTCAAAATTTCCTCTACCAGTTCTCCGAACTGCTCAAAATTTCCGCTACTGGTTCTCCAGAACCTGTCGGAACCTGCTGGATTTCACTCCTGGTTCTGGGGATGCGCAGCCTTTTCATCCTGTTTCTTCATCTCTCCTTCTTGTCACACCCTAACGTTTGGTGTCATCTCTTAATCATAACATCCCCGCTTTCCACGTGGCATAATTATTCTGACAGTATTTTAATTAATTAATTTTTGTACCACAATGTTATACATTGCTCAGAACAGTTTAGAATCCCTGCCGGCTTCTGCATTTAATTGCTGTTTAAAACTAGGATCACATGACTTATGGAGGGCTAGGGCGGGACCAATCTTTTTGATTGATCCAGTCAAAGGAAGGGCCAGTCTAACCTTGATTTCAGAGTGGTAAGCAGTTGAAAAATGAAACAGATTTGGCAAGGGTTAATGTATTTGACTGACACCAGAGATCCAGTCTCTACTCCATCTGCAGTCACAGTGGCTCACTTGGTGACTTTCATCACAGCCTACCTTACAAGGTTGTTGTGAAGAAATACAGTAGAATGGAGCATTATGCATGTGCCTTGAGTTCTTGTACAAAGATGCAATATAAATACATGTGTGTGTTTGTGTGTAACAGAGAGGGCACGTAAAGCAATACGTGCCCTCTCTCATAAATATCCTTTAAAGTTGCTGCTTAAATAATACATGCTGAGTCAATTCCTTGTCTCTGGAGGGGTGGGGGTGAGGGATTGTGAGACTGGCTGGGAAACTGTCACAGAATGCTCAAAATGATCATTACTTGACTGCAACAGAATCCTGAACACAGGAGGAGCCCAAAATAGCCTCAACTTTCCCAAATTTCATTCCCCTGGGAATCAGGGGTCCTAGATTTTGAACATACATTAGCCCATTTGAGGTATCTTGGTTCTAAGTTGTTGCCATACTATGCACTGTTTTTCCCAATTAGTAGTAATGACAAGAATTTTGGGAATATATTGATTAATTTAATCTATTATAATTTCAGATGGTGATTTATTCTTTTTTTCCCTTTTAAATTTTCTTTTATTTATTTATTTATTTATTTTCTTTTAATACAAAACATTCAGAGGTGGGTTTCAGCCGGTTTTGACCAGTTCTGGAGAACCGGTAGCGGAAATTTTGAGTAGTTCAGAGAACCGGTAGTAAAAATTCTGACTGGCCCTGCCCCCAGCAATTCTCTGCCTCCCAAGTCCCAGCTGATCGGGAGGAAATGGGAATTTTACAGTATCCTTCCCCTGCCACGCCCACCAAGCCATACCTACCAAGCCATGTCACATCCACCAAGCCACACCCATAGAACCAGTAGTAAAAAATTTTGAAACCCACCACTGAAAACATTCCATCATTCATTAAATAGTGTGTCGTCTGGGTACAAATTTTTTGTGTCATAACAGTTAAAGCTTACCACCATATTCATTATTTATATCTACTCTTATTTTAATATTAATACTTAATACTTAACATATCTATTATCATAACATTTCTCTTCTTAATTTATGTAACTTTATTATACATTATGTTCATATTTATTATCTAACCATTGATAAAATACATCCCATATATTATAATAATCGGATTCTTCCTTCCCTTTAATTGCAAGTGTTTATCTATTCATTTCTGCACATTCCAATATTTTGTTTTCATCTGCAGGAATCTCTTCATCTTTCCAATTCTGTGCAAATACAATTCTAGCCGCAGTTATTACATAAATAATAAACTTAATAGTAATTCTTAGACTTTTAAAACAATACATTTCATTATTCACAAGTAATAAATGATATACTGAAGAACAGTAAAGACTAGAAATTTGCAGAATACAATTAAATTAAAATAATTTTCTCTTGAGAACCTAAAAAAGCCTATTTTTGGAAAAGGAGTACAGTAGTATTAGTGAATCAGAAAACATAGTTCCTAGCAACTATCAAAACCAATAAAGGAGACTATTTATAGCTCAGGCTTGAAACGAGGGATAAAAACAGAATATATTTAATAAAAGCTGAAAACTAAATTGTGTATTTCATTATAGGTCTGCATGACTTTTGTCCAAGAGGTTTATTTTTCTCCACTTGTAAAATAAGCTTGGGATAAAAAGGAAGTACGTATCCAGCTAATCCCTCTAGAACTTTGCTTTCAAATGCCAGATCCCTTACTTCTGCCAATTCTAGGGGGGTTGTATTTATACAGTAGTTTTGTACTTAATAACTTATTGTCTTGAAGATATACAGTCATGGCCATAAATGTTGGCACCCCTGAAATTTTTCCAGAAAATGAAGAATTTCTCACAGAAAAGTATTGCAGTAACACATGTTTTGCTATACACATGTTTATTCCCTTTGTGTGTATTGGAACAAAACCAAAAAAGGGAGGGGAAAAAGCAAATTGGACATAATGTCACACAAAACTCCAGAAATGGGCTGGACAAAATCATTGGCATCCTTTCAAAATTGTGGATAAATAAGATTGTTTCAAGCATGTGATGCTCCTTTAAACTCACCTGGGGCAAGTAACAGGTGTGGGCAATAAAAAACTCACACCTGAAAGCAGATAAAAAGGAGAGAAGTTCACTTAGTCTTTGCATTGTGTGTCTCTGTGTGCCACATTAAGCATGGACGACAGAAAGAGGAGAAGAGAACTGTCTGAGGACTTGAGAACCAAAATTGTGGAAAAATATCACCAATCTCAAGGTTACAAGTCCATCTCCAGAGATCTAGATTTGCCTTTTTCCACAGTGCACAACATTATCAAGAAGTTTGCAACCCATGGCACTGTAGCTAATCTCCCTGGGCGTGGACAGAAGAAAAAAATTGATGAAAGGTGCCAACGCAGGATAAGCAGCCCCGAACAAGTTCCAAAGCAATTCAAGCTGTCCTGCAGGCTCAGAGAGCATCAGTGTCAGTGCGAACTATCCATCGACATTTAAATGAAATGCTATGGCAGGAGACCCAGAAGGACCCCACTGCTGACACAGAGACATAAAACAGCAAGACTACAGTTTGCCAACATGTACTTGAGTAAGCCAAAATCCTTCTGGGCAAACATCTTGTGGACAGATGAGACCAAGATAGAGCTTTTTGATAAAGCACATCATTCTACTGTTTACTGCAAATGGAAGAAAAGAACACAGTACCTACAGTGAAATATGGTGAAGGTTCACTGATGATTTGGGGTTGTTTTGTTGCCTCTGGCACTGGGTGCCTTGAATGTGTGCAAGGCATCAAGAAATCTGAGGATTACCAATGGATTTTGGGTCGCACTGTAGAGCCCAGTGTCAGAAAGCTGGGTTTGCATCAGAGATCTTGGGTCTTCCAGCAGGACAATGACCCCAAACATACATCAAAAAGCACTCAGAAATGGATGGCAACAAAGCGCTGGAGAGTTCTGAAGTGGCCAGCAATGAGTCCAGATCTCAATCCCATTGAACACCTGTGGAGAGATCTTAAAATTGCTGTTGGGAAGAGGCGCCCTTCCAATAAGAGAGACCTGGAGCAGTTTGCAAAGGAAGAGTGGTCTAAAGTTCAGGGTGAGAGGTGTAAGAAGCTTATTGATGGTTATCGGAAGCAACTGATTTCAATTATTTATTCCAAAGGGTGTGCAACCAAATATTAAGTAAAGGGTGCCAATGATTTTGTCCAGCCCATTTTTGGAGTTTTGTGTGACATTATGTCCAATTTGCTTTTTTTTCCTCCCTTTTTTGGTTTTGTTCCAATACACACAAAGGGAATAAACATGTGTATAGCAAAACGTGTGTTATTGCAATACTTTTCTGTGAGAAATACTTCATTTTCTGGAAAAATTTCAGGGGTGCCAACATTTACGGCCATGACTGTAATGAGTATTCACTAGTGAGTCAACAAATGGAAAGTTTTTGGTGAAAGATTACAATGTGATTCTCATCTGCCCTAGACATCACCTCCAGATGATGAAAGTTCATGAAAACAACCTTGCTTATAGTTATCGAATCTTGCTTTTATGGAGGTTCACACAGATTAACCGGAAGCAGAGTGACCTGAAATGATCCACATTAAGCCATTAACATTTGCACATTAATGAGACTGACTGCCATATAAGGCTGAGAGGAATTGTTCTGATTGGAAAGCTATTGGCATGTAACAAAATACCTATCTAGTTCTGTTCTTAAACATTATGTTTCCCAGCTGTTACTTTTAATGTATGTAACAATGTATATATTTCTTCCTCTAATGAATTCTTTTTTTTAAAAAAAAGGCAAAACAAATGGTTTTTTACAAGTATTAGAGGTTTTATGACAGTAAACCAAAAATGTGTGTGTGTGTGTAAATAGCTACCTCCAAGGAAATGGCCTGCAAATGTATTTGAGATTCCATCCCTCCCTTCCATTCATGTCTAATTCTCAGATTATCTGAAATAGTCTGTGCAGTTTTCTTGGCAAAGTTTTCAGAAGTGGTTTGCCATTGTTTCATTCCCAGGGCTGAGAGAAAATGATTGACACAAAATTCTACTGCTACCTTTGTGGCAAAGGTGAGAGTAGAACTCATGGTACCATGGTCTGTAGCCTGGTGCCTTAACCACCACATCAAACTGGCTCTCATTTGGGATTTTCCTAATCCCTTGAATCATAAATCCAGTTATCAGTTATAAAACAACCAAGAAAAAGTGCAAAGTGGTGATCAACTGGAGTATTGAAAATTATTAAATATCTTTTCCTAGCAATTTTTTTTACTATGATGCTTTGATTGCAAGGAATAACAACAACAAAAACAACTGGCAGAAAAGAAGAGAATGGGAAGTGGGGGTGTCGTTTGGCAAAATATGGAATTGCCAAACCACAGTATTGGGATGGCTGGCTATATAATTTCTTACAGGCAAATCTACCATATTTGCATAAGGTACAAATGGCAAATAGCAAAAGACAATTCTCCTCATGCCATATCAGCAATTACAGCACCAAAAAAAGGTATTTTAGAGGATAGTAAATGGGAATTATCTGGAATGGGCACTGAAAAGCACAATATGGGGAAGGAAAATATGCTGTGGAATAAGGGAACGTACATTTTAAACTTATTAAGGCTGAGAACCAGTTTTATTTATTTCCCACCTTTATTGTTTTAATAGTTAACTCAAAGTGGTGAACAGACCTAATACTCCTTTTTCCTTCTATTTTCCCTGTATCAACAACCCTGCAAGTTGGGTTGTGATGTTTGTTTATTGAAGTTATAAACATTGACTTGGGCTGAAATTTGTCCGTTGATCTTGACAACACAGCGAGGTCCCAAACATTCCTGTAAGCAGCATGGGCTCCAACCAGAGAGAAATGGTGTCTGCACAAGCCCACCCATGGTACCAGTCCCCCCTTCTCTTCTTAATGATTAGGAAATTACCCGAAAAGCTGGAGGGAAGGATGGATGGAAGAAGGATAAATGTTAAAGCAGTCTCATCTTGGACAGAAGCAGCATTTAAAAGTATGTGAATAAGGCAGGGCCATTTCATTTTTTAAAAGTGTGTTTTGGAGGCACCTTGATCATCTGATTCAAGGGGTTAGAAAAATATAAACACCATAAATCAATTCGGTGCTCTCTCCCTCTCTCTTCACTAGAAGGAAAAATAACAAAACTGTGTCTCACTTATTTTGACCATATCATGCTGTAGAATATAATTGGGTTGGGAACAGTTAGCAGTAAAAGGAAACTAGGCCACCAAAGAACATAGTGGCTGGACACCTTCAAACCTGACACTAGCCACAACATTAAAAAAAAAACTCAAAAGAAGAAGTGCAAAACTGGAAAATGTGGAGAGACGTAGCCCATAAAATTGCCAAGAGTCGGGGACACGACTGAATGGACCCTACCATCATCATCATCATCTCCTCCTCCTCTCTCTTCGGCCTCTCTTTCATTCCCTTCCTTCTCCTTTCCTCCCCACTTCAGCAAACAGAGCCTCGTCTCCTGCTCAAAGTAAACAGCCCGCCCACAACCGTAAGAGGCTGCCGGAGCGCTATCTCCTCGGTTTCTTCCCGCCACTCCCCACCCCGATCTCAAGGAAGGGCTCTGGATGCAGCCGAGTAGAGAAATCGGGCTACTTTCGGACTTCCGCCTTCGCAGCCCCGCCTCTCCATTGGTTACAAGTCGGCTGATTTACAGAAACTCGAACCGGCGGCTCACGCTTCAGAGGAAGGCAGCGCCAGGGAATCACAGGGAGGGATGGGAGGAGCAGCGAGGGGGCGGCGGGGGCGGCGCTCTCCTTCCTTCCCTCTCCCGGCGTTTTTTAAGTTTCGTTTTCTTGCAAAGGGAGCGTGGTCTCAAATGAAATCGAGGATATTCCCGGAATCGCCAACCACGTCGGCGGGTCACTAAAGGACAGTAGCGCCACACAGAGAGAAATGCGCGCAGCAAAAAAAAAAAAAAAAGGCTCAGGAAGAGAGGGAATTTCCTGAGAAGAGAATTATCAAAAGACCTTAGGATTCCCTGGGGTGGGGGGACTTTTACGTGTGAGGAGAAAACGCTGGAAGGATTCTTCGAGGCGGCGATCTCCACTGGTTCTTAGGGGGGGGGGGGGGGGGAAGAGCAGCAATGGAGAATACAAAATAACAGAGCTGGAAGGGACCTTGGAGGTCTTATAGTCCAACCTTCTGGTCAAGCAGGAGATCCGATTGTCCAGTCTCTTAATAATCTCCAGTCACCAGTCGAGGAAAGGAACTTGTGATTTGGGGGGGGGGGCTTGGTTTTCCTTCCCAAGAAACTGTACCAGCTGGGCAGGGAGGCAGGTGCTTGGAATGACCACTTTTCAAGTTGCTCAGCTAACTAAAAGGTGGCAGGCCCTCAGGGATAGGCTTGGGGGGTCACCCTAGTGAGAGAGCTCCTCAAATATTTGCAACCTCTCCAGATTGCAAAGCTCTTCTAATTGAGCTGCCTGATTTAAGACATGGCAGGGACTAACTGGGGGCAGACAAGGAGGGCTGGGATGAAGCCAGCAGTACATTTTTTTCCTCCTTGACTGGTGTTGCAGGAGAATGGTGGCATGAGTCCAAGCAGACCGGTTCCAGTTCTAACCTTGTGGGCACCAGTGCCTGGAAGTGGCCACTGGATGGCCAGGAAGAAGTTGTGGTTGTGATAGGTCTACACCTAAGTAATAATATTGATCATTATGGAAGCTTGTGCTGCAAAGAAGGAATTGGGAAAAGCAGCAGCATTTCCCCCTAACCCACTGTTTTCTCAAATTTGGCATCTATAAGATTTGTGAACTTAACAATATTATAAGGTATGGGATCTATTTTACCAATGGTTAGATAAAAAGACATGGAAATGAAATATGGTAGAGATTTTTCTAATGGAAGAAATGTAGAATTATATAAAATACAATATGAAGATTTATTGTTATTGGAATGATTTGGGAGAATGAATGGCATAATATAAATTAACTCAAATCTTAGATCTTTTTGTATGAAATGAGGGAAGAAACAACCATAGTTAAACATATGATTAATGAGGATAATAATATATGGATATAGAGTGAAGATGCACAAAAGACTTGTAACCAACCGACACACTGTTTGTGTTTGTATTTGTATTGAAGATGGTTTTTTATTTGTTTTTTTATATCTTTGTTTTAAAAAAATAAATTTCCCCCCTCCCCCAAAATTTGTGAACTTCAACTCCAAGTCTTAAAATTGCCAAAGTTGAGAAACGCTGCCCTAGCCCCTTTCAGCCTAGACATCATTAGAAACTATGTTGCATTACACAAAATAGCAACAGGAACTACAATGTACTAGTTGTAAGATTGTTGGCTAGCTAAGGCAACAATTGGTACGTGAATCCTCAGAAATAATAAAAAGTAATACAGATATAAAAAGCCTTTTGCCAAAGACAACAGAGGAAAGTCTGTCCTGTATCCAATGTTGCAAGGGAATGGCAGTCTTGACTGAGAATATTTAAAAATATCAAAATATCAAATTTTGTTTGCAACCATAAGCCAAACTGATAGAAAGTAGCTCCTTCTGACAACAACAACATCAGTACTCCATGGTGTAGGTAAAAATAGTGTAGGAGTAGGCAATCATGTCTCCATTGCATATGCAACAATGCCATAAGGAGAATGCTTCTTGGTGGTAGATACAGCAAAAAATATGTACTGCACTAATTGCTGACAGAACCAGAAACACAACAGCTGGTGGACCTCATCCTCATGCCCATTTTAAGCCTACATTCTGTTTAGTATTCTTTTGAAACAGCACTAAATCATATGCTTGTGGATGTGTGTAGCTACTGTACATCCATCTCCTGAGTACTGGAGGTTGAAAAGACATTGGAAAACAATGTCCAGGCTTTATGTGCACAGATGTCTCTGTGGAAGCCAGGTATTTGGCCTACTCTGTAGGTCAACCCAGAAAGACCATAAGGGCCACTAATCAATGATGAAGTAAGAACCAAAGCGACCAGGAGGAGCTGGGCAGATCCCCTAACTATTGCATAGTTGAAGATCCCAAAATAAGAAATGAAGTGTCCCTTCATCTAACTATGGCATAGATCAGGGGTCTCCACACATGACAATTTTAAGACCTGTGGACTTCAACTCCCAGAATTCCCCAGCAAGCACTAGTCTTAAAGTTGCCAAGTTTGGAGACTCCTAGCATAGATGAAGGTGCCATATTTGCATAAGCATCAAGAATTGGGTTGAGATAAGCAGAACAATGGTACTTTAAAGCTGACACAGCAAGACAATTTCAAGTGGCTGGGAATGATATTAAGTGATATCATGAGCAATGTCATAAAAAACAGTGACTGGGGCTTATGGATATGCTCAGTGCTTCAGATCTCCCTCTTGCCAATGGTTACAGGTCTAACTTCACTGCCTATTTATGGTTGTGGTGAGTCAGTGTTGGGCATGGATCCATGGGGTGTGACAGAAAGCAGCTGGAAGTTCCAAAGTCGAGGGGAAAATCCATTGGCTTGGGACAAATCCTTTCTGAAAAACACCTACTATCCCATGTTGTTTGTTCATGTTTCTATCTTGGCTAAAAGATCAACAAAAATGGAATGAAAAACTCAGCATGCTGAGTTAAAAAGGAATGTAATAAAAGAAAAAGATCTGGCATAACCTTTGCTATAGTGTGCAGTCAATTGACTTCAGTGTTCTCAAAATGAGTTGAATTGAAGCCGAGTGCCATCTAGAGGCAGCTATGGGACCTGAATCTTTTCAGTTGATAGTTAATTTTGATTCCTATAGTAAATTATGTATCTTTTTAGTTTCACGAGTTAATCAGAATCAGTCACTTTTTACTACTTACTGTTACTATTAACATTATGATGCTGCAGTTATTATCACCCTGGGCTATGTTGTCTGCATTTCATTCTTCTAGGCTTTTGAGATGAAGAGGAATTCTTGGGAAAGCCCCAGAGGTTGCAAAACAAGGGCAGGAAACACCACTCTTACATAAGTACATTGCTATTTTTCCTGGTCATTGTTGAAAATAATAGCCACAAAGATCAACTTGACCCAGCAATTTCTGAAACAGAGGCTACAGAGCTAGTTCAGCAACTCTTTTAAGTTGAAAAACATTTTTTTTATTTTTCTTTTGATTTTTAGACAAAACATAAAACATAAATCCATCATCCATTACAATTGCAAACAGTGTGTTGGTCGGTTGCAAATCTTTTGTGCTTCATCCCCATATTCAAAATTTACTAATTATCTAATTTCTCATATTGTCAAACAAATAAACATCCTCATTTATCATTTATTTAACTATGGCTTTATCGCTTCATAAAAATTATTTTCAAATATATTTATAACATCCATTTCATGTTTCATATTTCATTTCCATGTTTTATTATCTAGCCATTGATAAAATAAATCCCATATCTTATAATATTGTTTATCTTCTTGTTCTCTAATTTCAAATGTCAATTTACTCATTTCAGCACATTCCATGATTTTTTAAATAAGTTCATCTTGTGTTGGTATTTTCTCATTTTTCCAGTTTTTAGCAAACAATTCTAGCCGCTGTTAAAACATTCATAATAAATATCTCAATTCTCTATTGTATATTTCTGGCACAATTCCTAATTAAAAAATCTCTGGCTTAAAGTCTATCTGTTTTTTGTCCTTTTTTCCAACCATGTGTGGATTTTAGTCCAGTATCTTTTAGCTTCTACACATGTCCACCACATATGGCAATATGAGCCCGGTGTCTGATCACATTTCCAACACTTCTTGGATTTGTTCTTGAACATTCTGGCTATTCTTGTCGGAGGTAGATGCCATAAGTTGAAAAACATTTTTGAAGGCAAAAGTACCAAGCCATGACTATACAGCTGCATTGTGTGGACAGTCCCATGAAGTAACCAGGGCTCCAGCAGGACTCCAAGGGACTTTACTTTTTTATCTTATTTTTATGGTGAGGATTATTTTCAGATAACAGTCTGTTCTTTTCTTACTCAGTTGAAATTCTGCAGCTTTCAATATTATAAAGAAGAAATACATAAAATAATGAAAAATGATGAAATATTCAGTGCCATGCCAAACCAAGAGGATATGATCCAACTGCCCTCTGTAAGAGCTCAGTCTTTAAACTACTTCAACTACTTCATTAAAATGGCCATGAAAGAAGCAGATCTAAGCTCAAATGGGAGTGTAGGAAGGGAACACCACCAAGACAGTGCCAAGACCAGGGATACAT
>WNWU01020897.1:0-28086 GCA_012654045.1 Ptyas mucosa
TTTCTTTCTTTCTTTCTTTCTTTCTTTCTTTCTTTCTTTCTTTCTTTCTTTCTTTCTTTCTTTCTTTCTTTCTTTCCAGCATGGGCTATGATAGCCGTTATTCAGTATTTCCATGTGACATCTCTGCTTTACAAATTGCACTGGTTGCCAGTTTGCTTCTGGGTGCAATTCCAGTTGCTGGTCAGTACCTATGAAAGGCTACATGGCATGGGCCCTGGTTATTTGAGGGACTGTCCATTGTACCTGTCTGACCAATTTGATCTGGCAGGGCTAGTGCTCTCCCAGTTCCTTCAATTAAACATTGTCATCTGTTACGACCCTAGAAATGTGCTTCTTGGTAGCAGCATTTGGTCTGCAGAATGAGTTTCTCCCTAAGATTTGAAGAACCCACTCTACTGGTATTTCAAAGGGCCCTGAAGCTCTGCTCTGTGCCCAAGCCTTCGGCAACCATAATTGAAACATACACCCCATTCTTTCTTTTTTTTCTTTGTTCCCATTTGGGTTTATTATCTCTGCCATTTGTGCTTTTTGTTTTGTGAAATTTTAATAAATAAATAAACTGCCAGGGTTGGACAAGGACCTAAAGGACTCTCCTAAAACTGGTCTGGGTTAAAAATCCAACTAACAAGATATAAAAGGATTGTTGGTATAAAGCAAAATAATTACCGTATTTTTCGGAGTTTAAGACATAGCCTTTTTCCCCCTAAAAGAGGTTGAAAATTTGGGTGCGTCTTATATTCCAAATGTAGCTTTTTCGAAGCTTTTTTTCAGCCCTAACTAGGCGCTAGTGAGTGAAGTGGATCCTTCTGACTCTCAGCTGTTCTTTAGAAGCTTTTTTTCTAACAAGGTGCTAGGAAGTGAAGCGATCGCCCCGCGCTTTGCCTGCTTTTCTCATTCCATCTCTCTCCAAACATCAGTTGTGCTTTAGAAGCTGTTTTTCTATCCCTCAAGCAGAGGATAAAAAGCGCACATGGGTGCTCAAAACCAGCAAACTAATGTGCTGAAGCTGACCAGACTAGGGACACTAGCCAGATGAATACCTGGTAGGCAGAATTTTTTTTCCTATTTTCCTCCCCAAAAACTAAGCTGCGTCTTATACTCAGATGCATCTTATACTCCGAAAAATACAGTAATGTATTCATATATTTCACAGCATCATACTCTAACCCCTGCATATGAATAAAGCATTACATATTACATTATTTATAATATACTGCATATTATAATATAATATAATATATATGATATATAAATATTAAATAAAAAATAAAGATTAAAAGAATATCTTGTTATGATTGGATGTGGAGAATTGCCTGACAAGACTACTTCTTACTTGTCATAACATTTACCTAACAGTGGCAAGAGCTATTTAAGAATAGTAGAGTTCTTAAGCTTTTTCTATAATAGAATTTTGGTATCAAATTAAAGTATCAAAATAAAATGCAATACCAGTAGAGTGAAGTTCCTGCTCCAAATCCAGTTTGTTCATCGTCAGGTATGTTCTATTGGTCAAGCCAACCACAAAGCTTCCAAAACAAATATCTGGGCCTATGACATAAAATCCCACTCTGCATGGAAAAAATTGAAAACCATGCATATAGCAATTCAAGGATTCTGATTTATTACAAGCAAATTAATTGTAAGGTATTGAGACATTTAGCTGATGGGATTCAGACATTAAACATGCCATTAAACCAGCTTCCTAAAATTGATTATCAATGGCCATGCTGTCTGGAGATATATTTGGAGAACTATATATTGAACTTTCCTTATGGTCCAATTTGGACCATAAGGAAGGCTGAGTGCCAAAGAATTGAGGTCTTTGAACTATGATGCTGGAAAAGACTCCTGCAAGTCCCTTGGACTGCAAGGCAATCAAACTGGTCAGTTCTAGAGGAGATCAATTCTGACTGCTCTAATACTTTGGCCACCTAATGAGAAGGAAGGACTCACTGGAGAAGAGCCTAAGGCTGGGAACGATTGAGGGCAAAAGAAGAAGGGGACAGCAGAGAACGAGGTGGATGGATGGAGTCACTGAAGCAGTCAACATGAGATTAAATGGATTCCGGGGGATGGTAGAGGATAGGAAGGCCTTGAGGACGATGTCCATGGGGTCACAATGGGTCAGACATGACTTCCTGACTAACAACAACAAATATTAGAACTTTAATGAATTAATTATTCACATGCTCTATGTAGGTTTCTAACTTTAATGAATTAATTATTCACGTGCTCTATGTAGGTTTCCAACGTACATGACTTAAACACCAGTCATATTTTTTCCCTCCCTTCCTTTCTGTGAAGAATGTTTTGAAAAGTTTGTATACCATTCGGTGTAATTCAAGGTTTTGTGGGGGAGGTCTTTCCTTTTTCTTGATCATCAATAACATCATTGCTTCTTTGGTGTATATATGATTTCAGAAACAACTAATAAGACATGTTAGAGCTGAAGCTGAAACAGCAATGAGGAATGTGTTCTCAACAGCACTGACATCTCTTCTCACTGCTGTGTAGATCTGTTTCCTGCTAAAAAACCTTGCAGGGGTAAGATATGGGCTTGTACCGGCCATGAGAATAAAAACGTCTGCCTACAAATGACTCAGCATAAAAAATATCCTACAGCTCTGGCTATGAGAAGCAGTGTTATTTATGCATCTCCCGCCCTTCTCCCTCCCTCCCTTGCCCCAGTCATCTCAAAGCTGTTTCCATTTCTTATAAACAGCACTGCTAAGAGGAAGCAATGAGGAAGGAGCTTGATTTCAGCATTGTGAGATAAATTATGTGAACTCTGGGGAAGGTTTGCTTACCTGGCATTAACTGATGTTGATGGCTGTTAGAGAGACTCAGATGAAGTCGGTCTGGTTCAAAAATGGGCCAGTGAATCTTTCTTGGAATCTCTCTTTTCTAAATGAGGGGCTGAGTCTCATGCTGATTGTTAATTATACCCATTCCCTTTGTTTTGAAAGGAGCAAATTAAAATGCCCGCTTGTGACTGACATTTGGGTTTATACCCAGAGCAGTAGTGAAATCCAAATTTTTTTACTACCAGTTCTGTGGGTGTGGCTCTGTGGGCGTAGTGTGGCTTGGTGGGCGTGGCAGGGGAAGGATACTGCAAAATCTCCATTCCCACCCCACTCCAGGGGAAGGTTACTGCAAAATCCCCATTCCCATCCCATTCCTGGGGGAAGAATATTGCAAAATCTCCATATTGCAAAATCTTCCCAACTCCAGAGGGAAGGATATTGCAAAATCTCCATTTCCACCCCACTCTGGGGCCAGCCAGAGGTGGTATTTGCCAGTTCTCCAAACTGCTCAAAATTTCCGCTACCAGTTCTCCAGAACTTGTCAGAACCTGCTGGATTTCACCCTGACCCAGAGGGTATTGCGATGTTCTTCCTTCAAATTGTAAGAACTGAAGTGCATTGCAAAAGCTGTGAAAGGAGGCTTTAGGGATCACTGGCAAATAGTGTTTGCTAAGGTAGGTACCCTGCCTTACAGAAGTCTTCTCCAAAGCAGGCCTGCCATCAGTTCACACCCTGCTGATGAAAGTCCAGATATGCTGGGCAGGCCATGTTGCAAGGATGCCAGACCATCGCATCCCCAAACAGCTCCTCTCTGGTGAGCTATCTCAAGGAAAGTGACCGCATGGGGGACAAAGGAAGCAATACAAAGACACGTTGAAAGCCTGCCTCAAGTCCCTGGATATCGACACCACCTCCTGGGAAACCCTGGCACAAGATCAATTGACATGGCGCACGCTGATCCACCAAGACTGCCAGACATCTGAGGACAGCAGAACAACCATAGCACAAGAGAAGCGAGCACTTCACAGAGCCAGAGCTGCAAATGCTGCAACAATGGTGCCCACACATGTCTGCTCGACATGTGGCAGAACATTTGGTGCCCGTATAGGCTTCACCAGCCACCTGTGGACACATTGTGGACAGCTCACAACCTGTTAGACATCAAGGTCCTCTTCGAACACGATGGACAAACATCACCCTTCAAGGCATTTCTGGAATAGGTGGCCATTGTCTGAGATGCAGCTCCAGGTTTCCTGACATTCAGTTTAACATGGCCTCAGTATGGCCCTGAAAACTGGATCCACTGCTCTGCTGGAGCAGCTCCACTAGATAACTTGACTCTGGTAATTTTCTTGGCTATCTCATGCCATTGACCAGCCCTCCAGTCCGGTGCTTTCAGACCTGCATTCTGTGATGAAAGGCAACCCTTTGGGGAAGGCTGACATTGACAGTGTCTTAGCTGGGATGAGTTTAGGAGGTACCTTAGAGTGTCTAAAAGTAAAACTATTTTAGTGCTTTTCCTTGTGGCCTTTTATATTCCAAGCTTTATATTACAAGGTTATAATCTTTTCCCGTATGCTTTTGAACATACGGGGTGTCAAACTCGATTTCATTGAGGGCTGCATCAGGTTTGTGTTTGATCTCGGGGGGCCAGGATGGGTGTGGCCAGAGTGGGCATGGCCAGCTTGACGTCACTCTTGTTGAGAGTACTCTCTGCCAGCTTGACGTCACTCCTGTTGAACTCTCTGCCACAAAAGAATTGGGTCCCAGCTCTGTTTTCAACCATGACAACCTCCTGCAGCCCTCTGCCAGCAAAAACGGAGCCCCGGGGTCCATGTGCAGCCCTGCTGGGCCCCATTATCAGCTGTGATGGACTCCTGAAGCCCTCTGCCAGCAGCCCCCCCAAACTCAGTTTTTGCTGGCAGAGACACTGCGGGCCAGTCCTTCACTGTTTTCAGGGTGGCCTCGTGGGCCAGATCTAAGCACTACGCAGGCTGGGTCTGGCCCCCAGGCCTTGAGTTTGACACCCCTGATCTAAATGAAGCTAAAATGGTGAATACATATCAAAGAGGACATGCCACAACATTCTTGGTGATATGCCATTGTTCTTGTGCAATTTTCAGAGACTGTGGAAGCCATGCAAAAATAGAGTGTAATCTCTTGATGCTTCCTGAGCCTCTGGAAATCATGTGAGAACAGGATGTGTTTTACATAGTTTTTGGAGGCTGAAGATGAGCGTTGTCCAAAGCAGCTTAGAGAGTGAAGGCCTCATGTAGACCCATAGCAGCCTCTGGTAAGCTACAGGGGCCTCTTAATAGAAAGAAAACACTGCCAGAAGGTAAGTAGAGAATGGCAGATTTGGGGAAACACCAGGCCACAGAGGCAATTATACGATTTCCCAAAGTTTGCACATCTTGGAAAATGCCACAAGGCAGCCTTTTTGAGTCTGCCATCCATCCATCCATCCATCCATCCATCCATCCCTCCATCCATCCCTCCATCCAATTTATTGGCCACCAATCTTACCTCTCTGGGTGGCTTACAATACTAAAAATAATGCTAATTAAATAAATGTTGGGGGTAGTTAATACAATAATGTTATATATTGGGTCCTCTGGATTATTTCTATAGCAATAGCAGTAGCAATAGCACTTATGTACTGCCCCATAGTGCTTTACAACCCCCTCTGATGGCAGTTATGATAATTGTTTACATCAGTTGTGTCTTTTCTTGAAACCCTTGGGTCTGCCTTTGGCCATTCCTATACTAGTTATGATTTCCAGGTGTAACTGTCCTTGAGGAGAGATGGAGCTCTTCATATAGACTATCTGTCTAAAACGTGAATGCTCATTGCACCAGCTTTAGATCAGTCTCCCAGGCTGACAATTGGTTAACAGGTTTAATATAAGGTATATAATTAACCCTGAAGTGCTAGTTGAGTCTAAGGATTCCCTGGATTCTGAGCTCCCAAACTTTGCTCCCCTTCTGGGCTCTTGTGCTATTGTTATTTCCCCCCCCCCAATAGAAACTGGACTATTGGGGACCAACAAAAGGAACTTTTACTTGATGATCCTTGACTACAGAATGCTCTTCCCAGAGGAATTTAAATATTTCCCTTGTCTGTTCATTATTATTATTACTTGCTTCTTTTGTTTCATTTCCAAATATGAGTGGCACTAATGGTCTGATTTTATCATTAATATTTTTTAAGAGATGCTAAGCCCAAACTCATATATCAGATGGCTAAATATCTTCATCAACTTAGACAACTGAGCAAAATTTTTAATTCAATTTACCGTTCTATTGTCCTACTGTGTTTTCCCTTTCCCAATAATGAATTGTTGTGTCAAACTATTGCTCTTTTTTGTTGTGAAGACTGGTCGAAGAGCATTATAAGGATGTTTATCCCAATTATCCCAATTAGTTTCAGATTAATTAACTTTAGTGGCAAGACAAGATCCATCTGTACACTCCTTTGCGCATTGTTTATGGTACAAGTTTATTTTATTGCAAAATATATTGCAATCAATAAAGATAAGTTGAAGTGTGCATGACAGTTTTTACTTTGCTGAATTATTGGGGTTTCCATTTCTGGGTTGTTGGTTTTTTTTAGAAAAAATGTTTTAAAAGAATATCAAGGTAGTTGTTTTAGCCAATGCAATCAGATAACGATTTGACATTTAGGGGAAACAGAGACATACAGAAGGTCTGGAATTTATCAAACACCCTTTCTTCTTTTTCTGGACTTTGAGAAAAATAAAGTATGGCATCTGAAAAGCTAATTTATTGGATCAGTGTGGACTGAGTAACCTACCATATAACAATAAATTGGTCTTCAGATGCCACAAAACTCCAGAGTTCTTATCTTTTTTATAATTTATGGTTAATTCTCCCCACTAAGATAAAGAACAAGCTTTCCAATCAATAAATTATTTTAATAATATGATTATTTTTTTTAAAGAAAATTGCTCAAAAAAAACTAGTTGCAATATGCATACTTATCAGTAATCCTAAAGTTACACAGTAATTATTCCTACTGTCCATAGGACTTTTTTTCAATATTAAATTGGAAGTCTGGCATTGATCAGTACAACTGAGGGTTTATACCTCAATTGTTCAGAAAACTGCAACTAACCAGTAATTAATTTGTCAGAATTGTACCCACTCTTTGAAAACCATTGCTGAATTACAGGGTTTTTCTTTTAAAGAAGAAGTAGCACACAACTAAAATAAAAGCAACAGTACCACTAAATTTTACTTGTTTAACAAGAGTTTTGCATTACCACTAAATTTCACCAAGACCGGGGGGGGGGGGGGATAAAAAATTCCATTTATTTATTTATTTTATTTTATTTGTCAAGCATATATAAGATAACAGATAAAAGTATAAACATAATTTGAATACATGAAAAGGATACGAGTAAAAAGGAACATTAGGACAGGGACGGTAGGCACACTGGTATGCTTATGCACGCCCCTGACAGACCTCTTAGGAATGGGATGAGGCCAACAGTAGACAGTTTAAGGTTAAAGTTTTGTGGGTTTAGGGAAGAAACCACACAGCCAGATAGTGTATTCCAGGCGTAGACCACTCTGTTACTGAAGTCATATTTTCTGCAATTGAGTTTGGAGCAATTTACCTTGAGTTTGTATCTATTGTTTGCTCGTGTATTGTTGTGGTTGAAGCTAAAGTAGTCATTGACAGGTAGGACATTGTGGCAGATAATTTTATGTACTACGCTTAGGTCAGACCAAAGTTGGCGTAGTTCTAAGTTGTCTAAGCCCATAATTTCAAGTCTGGTAGCATAAGGTATTTTATTGTGGATAGAGGAATGGAGGACTCTTCTCATGAAATATCTCTGGACTCTCTCAATTGTATTAATGTCCAATATGCAGTGCGGGTTCCAGACAGATGAGCTGTATTCGAAAATTGGTCTAGCAAATGCTTTGTATGCTCTAGTTAGTAGTACAATATTACCAGAGAAGAAGCTACGCAAGATTAGGTTAACAACTCTTAATGCCTTTTTGGCAATGTTGTTACAGTGGATTCTGGCACTTAGATCTTTAGAAATTGAGTACTCCAAGGTCCTTGACAGCGTGAGGATCATCTACAACAGTGGGTCTCAACCTTCCTAATGCCACGACCCTTTAATACAGTTCCTCATGTTGTGGTGACCCCCAACCACAAAAATTATTCCTAAGACCATTGAAAATATGTGTTTTTGGATGGTCTTAGGTGACCCCTGTGAAAGGGTCATTCAACCCCCAAAGGGGTCCCGACCCACAAGTTGAGAACCACTGATCTACAAGATCATGTCCATCTAATTTGTATTTTATGTTCTGATTTTTTTGCCAATGTGAAAGACAGAGCATTTGTTGGTTTAGATTTGAAGTTGCCACTTGTTAAACCAATCTGACACGTAGTCAGGGTCTTTTTGAAGGGTAATTGCATTGTCGGTGGTGTTGAATAGTCATCATCAGTGAAGAGAGCGCAGTTGCAGTTGCTTTTAATATGATCGCAAAGGTCATTTATGTAAAGTGTGAAGAGTGTTGGACCTAAAACGCCGCCTTGAGGAACACCACAGTTAACAGGTACAGGTTTGATAGAACACTTTCTATTTTGACCACTTGTTGTCTGTTTGACAGGAAGGCAGGTATCCATTTACGTAGGAGTCCAGAAATGCCATAGAACTTTAGTTTTAGAAGTAGTTTGTTGTGTACCACTGAATCAAAGGTTTTACAGAAGACTATGTAAATTGTGTGTATTGCATCTATTCTGCATCACCACTAAATTTCACTAAGACCAAGGGGGGGAAATAAAAATTTCCATGTTGGGAATGAATAGATATCACAAAAAGAGATGCCTCTTCCATGATAGGTTAACTGTGTGAAGATGGATGGACTGCAAGCCCAAACATGGATCATTCACATTCCATTTTTTGTTTTAAAACATTGCAAGACTGAAATCAATGAATAAATATTGTACAAAGCTAATGAAAACGAAAGGCACTATCAGTTGATTGTACAGATCATGATGGACTATAAAAGAGAAGATGGCCTTCCAACATGGGTGATCCAGCTTTTGTATCTAGATAGGTACATTCATAAAGGAAAATTCAAGGACACCTCCCTTGCTCTGTAACTTCATTGAAAGAAAAGCTTTGGCAGCTTCATGCATTTTCCATCATGACACACTGTAAAGAAAAGGAAACCACAACTGCCAGAATGATAATTTATGCTCTTCTGCTGTATTGTCTTCCATTGCAGAAATTATAAACATCCAAACATTCGAACTTTGCCGTTCAAGCCTAAGCATGATTCATCAGATATAAATCATCCAATTTACTTCAAAGTAAGTGTGTGGGAGCCTACAGATCAGTGGTTCCCAACCTTTTTTTGGCCATGCCCCACCTAAGTATCTCTAAAATCCTGATGCTCCCCCTATGACATATAATTCTTACTTTACTCAAAAAGTGAATTCTACTCATGCAGAGGAAGCCTAAAAGGCCATTAACTTGGTTTAAACAAGGTTCAAATCAGTGGTGGGTTGCTCCCGGTTCACACCGGTTCGCAAGAACCGGTAGTAAAAATTTGTAATAGTTCTGAGAACCGCTGGCCACGCCCCTGAACCGGTCCCCGGCCCGGTTGCCGCTCGCTTACCCTGCACACCTCATCAGAGGCTTTTTTTTTTTTACTTTTAAAAGCATTTTTTCTACAATCGCTTCGGCCGAAAAATTGCTTTAAAAAGTAAAAAAAAAAAAAAGCCTCTGCTGATCAGGCAACTCAGCTGGGATCGTCAGAGGCTTTTCAAAGCATTGTTTCTACAACCTCTTCAACCAAAGAGGTGGTTAAAAAAATGCTTTGAAAAGCCTCTGACGATCCCAGCTGAGTTGCCTGATCGGCAGAAGCTTTTCAAAGCATTGTTTTCTGCAATCTCTTAAGGTTGTAGAAAAAATGCTTTTAAAAGTTAGAAAAAAAAGGTTGGCCATGCCCACCCAGTCACATTACCTCCCCCACCAAGCCCACAAAATAAGCCACACCCACAGAACTGGTAGTAAAAAAATTTAGAACCCACCCCTGGTTCAAATTGCTCCCATTAAAAATCAAGTTGCCCCCTGTGGGGCGTGGGCCCCACATTGGGAACCACTGCTATAGATGCCACCTAATGAGGATCCATGAACTTCGCTGGATTTAACAACCACCAATAAAAGTATAAATATTTATAAAAGAAAATTGTAGTAGCATTCAAAAGGGAATCAAAATAAGGCCTACTTCAAACATGTTTAACATCACGCCATAATATTAGGACACAAACTATAACATCAATCTATATATACATGCACAGAAATGATTTTGTAGTGAGGAATCTTGAAGTTTTTTTGAGACAAATGCCAAGATTTGGAGTTTTGAACAACAAATTATGACTCCTGGGAGCACTCTCACAAAATAGTTTCCATATGTCACAAGTCAGCAAACACTCATTTACCAGAAAGATAAAATATGAAGTAGTTTTCTACTACCCTTTCTATTACCCACATCAGGATGATGGGACCACTTTCCATTATAATTTCTTAAAAATGGTATTAACATCCATTCGCTCTATAAGACGCACACTTTTGAGGGGGTGGGGGAAGTGCATCTTATACACCAGAAAATATGGTATGTCTGCCCTAAAGTTGCACTGGTTTTGATTCTGCAGTATCTTTACTCATTTTGCTCTTTAAAAAAGAAAGAAAGAAACATTCCTTTTCTTTCCTTGGTATTCCAATAGTCAAGAAGCAATGGCAAACATTTGTGTGGCTTTTTAAGCCATCTTTCTCTGACCTTGTGGCATCCAAATATTCTGAACCATACTCCTACTTATCTCAAGTTAGCATGAAATAACAACTATTGTAATTCAATATATCTAGAAGGCAGCTAGATTAAATTGATATAGTGTAAATCTGAATAAGGATTGAGCCCATTATAAAGCTTGCTTTGTTGACATGATAATAGCAAATAAATTGTGCATATCTATGACCTGCTTCATGTATAAACTACCTGTCCAAGGAGTTAGAGAATTTTTACATCTGTGCAAAGGCTATCAGATTACAGCTGTAAAAAAATCTGGATAGGCACAGGATCGATCTGTCTGTCTGTCTGTCTGTCTGTCTATCTATCTATCTATCTATCTATCTATCTATCTATCTATCTATCTATCTATCTATCTATATCTATTGGATTGCAAAAAGGGGTTACTAGTTTTCTGACTCTTTGTTGCTGTTTAACAGTCATGCAGATTTTTGCAGCCCAGATCTGTTGTTATAATCTATGCCACAAATTAAGAAAGATTTTTACTACAGATGATCTAATGTGGTATGTTTGTTTAACATTCATATTGTTTTAACTTGGATAACTATTTGATTGTCAATGCTTAACTAGTGTCTTTCTGGTTATATTTGTTTAGATAAGTTTAGTTATTAATTTCTGAGGATACTGAGCAATCAGTGGGTGGCAACATGTTTTTCCGGTTATTGCAGTCTTTTTTGTTGACTTTCAACTAAGGAAGTTTGGACTATATGGTCTAGAACGGTTTTCTATGATCTGATGTGCTTCAGAATTAGACTAGAATTGCCCAAAATGTTAAGCGCAGACTTTGCTGGCTAAGCATACTGGAAATTGTAGTCAAACATTTCTGGAGGGCACCAAGGTTGGAAATTTTTTTATGTGGTGAATGTCTCTTACCATAAGGAGGATTTTAAAGGGGGTGATGCTTTTTGGAGGTAGTCATGGTATAAATGGTTGATTTTTGAACTTGGTATGCCTTCGTATTATTCAGCCATAGATAGCCCCCCAAAACTTGCAGAAACTGAAAATCCCAAAAGACTTCATTGAATTCAAAAACCTTATAACATGAAATTTGAAACATCTGCTGGGCTTAATTTATAAACTGTTTTTTAAAAAAACTATTCTTCAGAATCTGAATAAGTCAAAAATGTATGATTAAATGAATGCAGAATTTGAATGCAATAATACAGATGCAATAATGGGAAATTCAACAGAAGAATATTACATTTATTCTGAACATTGCAGTCAGAGAATATTGGTACAAGATGTCCTCATCATTCCTGCTAAAACGGATAATACATTCTCTAAAAAAATGCTGCAAACGTAATGAGCAAATTTTGGTGACTTTTGTTATTAAAGCTCAACTAACTAAAGGATCCATGCTAAAATGAAGCAAGTTTTAAAATGTGAACTTCCATTTCAACTAGGTATATTTATGTTAAATGTTATTAAACCATACATTCCTTCAAAGTATATTAATTAGCATTTCTATGTTAATTACCACATATTATTTGTTTCTTATGGCAATATTGCTTGATTCCCTCCTTGGAAGAATGATTAACTAAGTTTGGGAATATGTTTTGATGCCCAAAATAAACTTGCACCTTAAAAGTAAATTTGACACACTAGTAGACAACCTCCACCTCACTGAGTCATTGTTTTAGAGATCTTCCTTCCTTCCTTCCTTGCTTGCTTTCCTTCCTTGCTTGCTTGCTTGCTTTCCTTCCTTCCTTCCACAATTTCATGTTGAATTATCTCACTGTGGAACTTATCCATCCTCAATTCTAAGATACCTTGAGGACTAATGAAATAAATTTGAATAAATTTGGCTGGCTGGTTGGGGTCTGGCATTAAATGACTGATGGAATGATGGAATTTTCCTTGAATAGTTGCAGAGGGATTCCAGCTGTTCCTCATTGGAAGAATAACTTTGGCACCAAAGGATAACATTTGGAAGAGGCTGCATATTGTCTGATGTTCTTCCTAAACTCCTTTGCAATAGGTTCCTCATTATTATATGAATCCAGGAGTTCATGAGGTAGAGATTGAAAATTGCCTATTCTGACCTTTCCCTTCATAAGGGAAACTGGCAGATTTTTTCAAGGAATAGGAACACAGAACAGTGAGGGCAGACTTTGATCATGGCACCAACCTCAGCAGAAATATTATATTGTGCAGATCATGCATTTTGCCTCGCCCTTTCTCTGTTGACAAATTGTGATTGAAGGAATTCTTGCAGCAATTAATTTGCCACGTATTCATAAATTGATATTCCCTTTTCTTCTCTTTCTTTTCTTGTCTCCTCATTCTGCACCTGTCCTATACCTTTCCTTGTAGTTCTGGGCAGTGGTGAAATCCAATTTTTTTTTACTACCAGTTCTGTGGGCGTGGCTGGTGGGTGTGGTGTGGTTTGGTGGGCGTGGCTTGGTGGGCATGGTAGGGGAAGGATACTGTAAAATCTCCATTCCCACTTCACTCCAGGGGAAGGATATTGCAAAATCTCCATTCCCACTTCACTCTGGGGCTAGCCAGAGGTGATATTTGCTGGTTCTCTGAACTACTCAAAATTTCCTCTACCAGTTCGCCAAACTGTTCAAAATTTCCGCTACTGGTTCTCCAGAACCTGTCGGAACCTGCTGGATTTCACTCCTGGTTCTGGGGATGCGCAGCCTTTTCATCCTGTTTCTTCATTTCTCCTTCTTGTCACACCCTAACGTTTGGTGTCATCTCTTAATCATAACATCCCCGCTTTCCACGTGGCATAATTATTCTGACAGTATTTTAATTAATTAATTTTTGTACCACAATGTTATACATTGCTCAGAACAGTTTAGAATCCCTGCCGGCTTCTGCATTTAATTGCTGTTTAAAACTAGGATCACATGACTTATGGAGGGCTAGGGCGGGACCAATCTTTTTGATTGATCCAGTCAAAGGAAGGGCCAGTCTAACCTTGGTTTCAGAGTGGTAAGCAGTTGAAAAATGAAACAGATTTGGCAAGGGTTAATGTATTTGACTGACACCAGAGATCCAGTCTCTACTCCATCTGCAGTCACAGTGGCTCACTTGGTGACTTTCATCACAGCCTACCTTACAAGGTTGTTGTGAAGAAATACAGTAGGATGGAGCATTATGCATGTGCCTTGAGTTCTTGTACAAAGATGCAATATAAATACATGTGTGTGTTTGTGTGTAACAGAGAGGGCACGTAAAGCAATATCATAAATATCCTTTAAAGTTGCTGCTTAAATAATACATGCTGAGTCAATTCCTTGTCTCTGGAGGGGTGGGGGTGAGGGATTGTGAGACTGGCTGGGAAACTGTCACAGAATGCTCAAAATGATCATTACTTGACTGCAACAGAATCCTGAACACAGGAGGAGCCCAAAATAGCCTCAACTTTCCCAAATTTCATTCCCTTGGGAATCACGGGTCCTAGATTTTGAACATACATTAGCCTATTTGAGGTATCTTGGTTCTAAGTTGTTGCCATACTATGCACTCTTTTTCCCAATTAGTAGTAATGACAAGAATTTTGGGAATATATTGATTAATTTAATCTATTATAATTTCAGATGGTGATTTATTCTTTTTTTTCCTTTTAAATTTTCTTTTATTTATTTATTTATTTATTTTCTTTTAATACAAAACATTCAGAGGTGGGTTTCAGCAGGTTTTGACCAGTTCTGGAGAACCAGTAGCGGAAATTTTGAGTAGTTTGGAGAACCGGTAGTAAAAATTCTGACTGGCCCCACCCCCATCTATTCACTGCTCCCAAGTCCCAACTGATCGGGAGGAAATGGGAATTTTACAGTATCCTTCCCCTGGATTGGGGAGGGAATGGAGATTTTACAGTATCCTTCCCCTGCCACACCCACCAAGCCATACCTACCAAGCCATGTCACATCCACCAAGCCACACCCATAGAACCAGTAGTAAAAATTTTTGAAACCCACCACTGAAAACATTCCATCATTCATTAAATAGTGTGTCGTCTGGGTACAATTTTTTTGTGTCATAACAGTTAAAGCTTACCACCATATTCATTATTTATATCTACTCTTATTTTAATATTAATACTTAATACTTAACATATCTATTATCATAACATTTCTCTTCTTAATTTATGTAACTTTATTATACATTATGTTCATATTTATTATCTAACCATTGATAAAATATATCCCATATATTATAATAATCGGATTCTTCCTTCCCTTTAATTGCAAGTGTTTATCTATTCATTTCTGCACATTCCAATATTTTGTTTTCATCTGCAGGAATCTCTTCATCTTTCCAATTCTGTGCAAATACAATTCTAGCTGCAGTTATTACATAAATAATAAACTTAACAGTAATTCTTAGACTTTTAAAACAATACATTTCATTATTCACAAGTAATAAATGATATACTGAAGAACAGTAAAGACTAGAAATTTGCAGAATACAATTAAATTAAAATAATTTTCTCTTGAGAACCTAAAAAAGCCTATTTTTGGAAAAGGAGTACAGTAGTATTAGTGAATCAGAAAACATAGTTCCTAGCAACTATCAAAACCAATAAAGGAGACTATTTGTAGCTCAGGCTTGAAACGAGGGATAAAAACAGAATATATTTAATAAAAGCTGAAAGCTAAATTGTGTATTTCATTATAGGTCTGCATGACTTTTGTCCAAGAGGTTTATTTTTCTCCACTTGTAAAATAAGCTTGGGATAAAAAGGAAGTACGTATCCAGCTAATCCCTCTAGAACTTTGCTTTCAAATGCCAGATCCCTTACTTCTGCCAATTCTAGGGGGGTTGTATTTATACAGTAGTTTTGTACTTAATAACTTATTGTCTTGAAGATATACAGTCATGGCCATAAATGTTGGCACCCCTGAAATTTTTCCAGAAAATGAAGAATTTCTCACAGAAAAGTATTGCAGTAACACATGTTTTGCTATACACATGTTTATTCCCTTTGTGTGTATTGGAACAAAACCAAAAAAGGGAGGGGAAAAAGCAAATTGGACATAATGTCACACAAAACTCCAGAAATGGGCTGGACAAAATCATTGGCATCCTTTCAAAATTGTGGATAAATAAGATTGTTTCAAGCATGTGATGCTCCTTTAAACTCACCTGGGGCAAGTAACAGGTGTGGGCAATAAAAAACTCACACCTGAAAGCAGATAAAAAGGAGAGAAGTTCACTTAGTCTTTGCATTGTGTGTCTGTGTGTGCCACACTAAGCATGGACGACAGAAAGAGGAGAAGAGAACTGTCTGAGGACTTGAGAACCAAAATTGTGGAAAAATATCACCAATCTCAAGGTTACAAGTCCATCTCCAGAGATCTAGATTTGCCTTTTTCCACAGTGTGCAACATTATCAAGAAGTTTGCAACCCATGGCACTGTAGCTAATCTCCCTGGGCGTGGACAGAAGAAAAAAATTGATGAAAGGTGCCAACGCAGGATAAGCAGCCCCGAACAAGTTCCAAAGCAATTCAAGCTGTCCTGCAGGCTCAGAGAGCATCAGTGTCAGTGCGAACTATCCATCGACATTTAAATGAAATGCTATGGCAGGAGACCCAGAAGGACCCCACTGCTGACACAGAGACATAAAACAGCAAGACTACAGTTTGCCAACATGTACTTGAGTAAGCCAAAATCCTTCTGGGCAAACATCTTGTGGACAGATGAGACCAAGATAGAGCTTTTTGATAAAGCACATCATTCTACTGTTTACTGCAAATGGAAGAAAAGAACACAGTACCTACAGTGAAATATGGTGAAGGTTCACTGATGATTTGGGGTTGTTTTGTTGCCTCTGGCACTGGGTGCCTTGAATGTGTGCAAGGCATCAAGAAATCTGAGGATTACCAATGGATTTTGGGTCGCACTGTAGAGCCCAGTGTCAGAAAGCTGGGTTTGCATCAGAGATCTTGGGTCTTCCAGCAGGACAATGACCCCAAACATACATCAAAAAGCACTCAGAAATGGATGGCAACAAAGCGCTGGAGAGTTCTGAAGTGGCCAGCAATGAGTCCAGATCTCAATCCCATTGAACACCTGTGGAGAGATCTTAAAATTGCTGTTGGGAAGAGGCGCCCTTCCAATAAGAGAGACCTGGAGCAGTTTGCAAAGGAAGAGTGGTCTAAAGTTCAGGGTGAGAGGTGTAAGAAGCTTATTGATGGTTATCGGAAGCAACTGATTTCAATTATTTATTCCAAAGGGTGTGCAACCAAATATTAAGTAAAGGGTGCCAATGATTTTGTCCAGCCCATTTTTGGAGTTTTGTGTGACATTATGTCCAATTTGCTTTTTTCCCCTCCCTTTTTTGGTTTTGTTCCAATACACACAAAGGGAATAAACATGTGTATAGCAAAACATGTGTTATTGCAATACTTTTCTGTGAGAAATACTTCATTTTCTGGAAAAATTTCAGGGGTGCCAACATTTACGGCCATGACTGTAATGAGTATTCACTAGTGAGTCAACAAATGGAAAGTTTTTGGTGAAAGATTACAATGTGATTCTCATCTGCCCTAGACATCACCTCCAGATGATGAAAGTTCATGAAAACAACCTTGCTTATAGTTATCAAATCTTGCTTTTATGGAGGTTCACACAGATTAACCGGAAACAGAGTGACCTGAAATGATCCACATTAAGCCATTAACATTTGCACATTAATGAGACTGACTGCCATATAAGGCTGAGAGGAATTGTTCTGATTGGAAAGCTATTGGCATGTAACAAAATACCTATCTAGTTCTGTTCTTAAACATTATGTTTCCCAGCTGTTACTTTTAATGTATGTAACAATGTATATATTTCTTCCTCTAATGAATTGTTCTTTTTTTAAAAAAATAAAGGCAAAACAAATGGTTTTTTACAAGTATTAGAGGTTTTATGACAGTAAACCAAAAATATGTGTGTGTGTGTGTGTGTGTGTGTGTGTGTAAATAGCTACCTCCAAGGAAATGGCCTGCAAATGTATTTGAGATTCCATCCCTCCCTTCCATTCATGTCTAATTCTCAGATTATCTGAAATAGTCTGTGCAGTTTTCTTGGCAAAGTTTTCAGAAGTGGTTTGCCATTGTTTCATTCCCAGGGCTGAGAGAAAATGACTGACACAAAATTCTAGTGCTACCTTTGTGGCAAAGGTGAGAGTAGAACTCATGGTACCATGGTCTGTAGCCTGGTGCCTTAACCACCACATCAAACTGGCTCTCATTTGGGATTTTCCTAATCCCTTGAATCATAAATCCAGTTATCAGTTATAAAACAACCAAGAAAAAGTACAAAGTGGTGATCAACTGGAGTATTGAAAATTATTAAATCTCTTTTCCTAACAATTTTTTTTACTATGATGCTTTGATTGCAAGGAATAACAACAACAAAAACAACTGGCAGAAGAGAATGGGAAGTGGGGGTGTCATTTGGCAAAATATGGAATTGCCAAACCACAGTATTGGGATGGCTGGCTATATAATTTCTTACAGGCAAATCTACCATATTTGCATAAGGTACAAATGGCAAATGGCAAAAGACAATTCTCCTCATGCCATAACAGCAATTACAGCACCAAAAAAAGGTATTTTAGAGGATAGTAAATGGGAATTATCTGGAATGGGCACTGAAAAGCACAATATGGGGAAGGAAAATATGCTGTGGAATAAGGGAACGTACATTTTAAATTTATTAAGGCTGAGAACCAGTTTTATTTATTTCCCACCTTTATTGTTTTAATAGTTAACTCAAAGTGGTGAACAGACCTAATACTCCTTTTTCCTTCTATTTTCCCTGCATCAACAACCCTGCAAGTTGGGTTGTGATGTTTGTTTATTGAAGTTAAAAACATTGACTTGGGCTGAAATTTGTCCGTTGATCTTGACAACACAGCGAGGTCCCAAACATTCCTGTAAGCAGCATGGGCTCCAACCAGAGAGAAATGGTGTCTGCACAAGCCCACCCATGGTACCAGTCCCCCCTTCTCTTCTTAATGATTAGGAAATTACCCGAAAAGCTGGAGGGAAGGATGGATGGAAGAAGGATAAATGTTAAAGCAGTCTCATCTTGGACAGAAGCAGCATTTAAAAGTATGTGAATAAGGCAGGGCCATTTCATTTTTTAAAAGTGTGTTTTGGAGGCACCTTGATCATCTGATTCAAGGGGTTAGAAAAATATAAACACCATAAATCATTCGGTGCTCTCTCCCTCTCTCTTCACTAGAAGGAAAAATAACAAAACTGTATCTCACTTATTTTGACCATATCATGCTGTAGAATATAATTGGGTTAGGAACAGTTACAGTAAAAGGAAACTAGGCCACCAAAGAACATGGTGGCTGGACACCTTCAAACCTGACACCAGCCACAACATTAAAAAAAACCCTCAAAAGAAGAAGTGCAAAACTGGAAAATGTGGAGAGACGTAGCCCATAAAATTGCCAAGAGTCGGGGACACGACTGAATGGACCCCATCATCATCATCATCATCATCATCATCATCATCATCATCATCATCTCTCTTCGGCCTCTCTTTCATTCCCTTTCTTCTCCTTTCCTCCCCACTTCAGCAAACAGAGCCTCGTCTCCTGCTCAAAGTAAACAGCCCGCCCACAACCGTAAGAGGCTGCCGGAGCGCTATCTCCTCGGTTTCTTCCCGCCACTCCCCACCCCGATCTCAAGGAAGGGCTCTGGATGCAGCCGAGTAGAGAAATCGGGCTACTTTCGGACTTCCGCCTTCGCAGCCCCGCCTCTCCATTGGTTACAAGTCGGCTGATTTACAGAAACTCGAACCGGCGGCTCACGCTTCAGAGGAAGGCAGCGCCAGAGAATCACAGGGAGGGATGGGAGGAGCAGCGAGGGAGCGGCGGGGGAGGCGCTCTCCTTCCTTCCCTCTCCCGGCGTTTTTTAAGTTTCGTTTTCTTGCAAAGGGAGCGTGGTCTCAAATGAAATCGAGGATATTCCCGGAATCGCCAACCACGTCGGCGGGTCACTAAAGGACAGTAGCGCCACACAGAGAGAAATGCGCGCAGCAAAAAAAAAAAAAAAAGGCTCAGGAAGAGAGGGAATTTCCTGAGAAGAGAATTATCAAAAGACCTTAGGATTCCCTGGGGTGGGGGGACTTTTACGTGTGAGGAGAAAACGCTGGAAGGATTCTTCGAGGCGGCGATCTCCACTGGTTCTTAGGGGGGGGGGGGGGGGGAAGAGCAGCAATGGAGAATACAAAATAACAGAGCTGGAAGGGACCTTGGAGGTCTTATAGTCCAACCTTCTGGTCAAGCAGGAGATCCGATTGTCCAGTCTCTTAATAATCTCCAGTCACCAGTCGAGGAAAGGAACTTGTGATTTGGGGGGGGGGGCTTGGTTTTCCTTCCCAAGAAACTGTACCAGCTGGGCAGGGAGGCAGGTGCTTGGAATGACCACTTTTCAAGTTGCTCAGCTAACTAAAAGGTGGCAGGCCCTCAGGAATAGGCTTGGGGGGTCACCCTAGTGAGAGAGCTCCTCAAATATTTGCAACCTCTCCAGATTGCAAAGCTCTTCTAATTGAGCTGCCTGATTTAAGACATGGCAGGGACTAACTGGGGGCAGACAAGGAGGGCTGGGATGAAGCCAGCAGTACATTTTTTTCCTCCTTGACTGGTGTTGCAGGAGAATGGTGGCATGAGTCCAAGCAGACCGGTTCCAGTTCTAACCTTGTGGGCACCAGTGCCTGGAAGTGGCCACTGGATGGCCAGGAAGAAGTTGTGGTTGTGATAGGTCTACACCTAAGTAATAATATTGATCATTATGGAAGCTTGTGCTACAAAGAAGGAATTGGGAAAAGCAACAGCATTTCCCCCTAACCCACTGTTTTCTCAAATTTGGCATCTATAAGATTTGTGAACTTAACAATATTATAAGGTATGGGATCTATTTTACCAATGGTTAGATAAAAAGACATGGAAATGAAATATGGTAGAGATTTTTCTAATGGAAGAAATGTAGAATTATATAAAATACAATATGAAGATTTATTATTATTGGAATGATTTGGGAGAATGAATGGCATAATATAAATTAACTCAAATCTTAGATCTTTTTGTATGAAATGAGGGAAGAAACAACCATAGTTAAACATATGATTAATGAGGATAATAATATATGGATATAGAGTGAAGATGCACAAAAGACTTGTAACCAACCGACACACTGTTTGTGTTTGTATTTGTATTGAAGATGGTTTTTTATTTGTTTTTTTATATCTTTGTTTTAAAAAAATAAATTCCCCCCCCCCCCAAAAAATTTGTGAACTTCAACTCCACATGTCTTAAAATTGCCAAAGTTGAGAAACGCTGCCCTAGCCCCTTTCAGCCTAGACATCATTAGAAACTATGTTGCATTACACAAAATAGCAACAGGAACTACAATGTACTAGTTGTAAGATTGTTGGCTAGCTAAGGCAACAATTGGTACGTGAATCCTCAGAAATAATAAAAAGTAATACAGATATAAAAAGCCTTTTGCCAAAGACAACAGAGGAAAGTCTGTCCTGTATCCAATGTTGCAAGGGAATGGCAGTCTTGACTGAGAATATTTAAAAATATCAAAATATCAAATTTTGTTTGCAACCATAAGCCAAACTGATAGGAAGTAGCTCCTTCTGACAACAACAACATCAGTACTCCATGGTGTAGGTAAAAATAGTGTAGGAGTAGGCAATCATGTCTCCATTGCATACGCAACAATGCCATAAGGAGAATGCTCCTTGGTGGTAGATACAGCAAAAAATATGTACTGCACTCATTGCTGACAGAACCAGAAACACAACAGCTGGTGGACCTCATCCTCATGCCCATTTTAAGCCTACATTCTGTTTAGTATTCTTTTGAAACAGCACTAAATCATATGCTTGTGGATGTGTGTAGCTACTGTACATCCATCTCCTGAGTACTGGAGGTTGAAAAGACATTGGAAAACAATGTCCAGGCTTTATGTGCACAGATGTCTCTGTGGAAGCCAGGTATTTGGCCTACTCTGTAGGTCAACCCAGAAAGACCATAAGGGCCACTAATCAATGATGAAGTAAGAACCAAAGCGACCAGGAGGAGCTCGGCAGATCCCCTAACTATTGCATAGTTGAAGATCCCAAAATAAGAAATGAAGTGTCCCTTCATCTAACTATGGCATAGATCAGGGGTCTCCACACATGACAATTTTAAGACCTGTGGACTTCAACTCCCAGAATTCCCCAGCAAGCACTAGTCTTAAAGTTGCCAAGTTTGGAGACTCCTAGCATAGATGAAGGTGCCATATTTGCATAAGCATCAAGAATTGGGTTGAGATAAGCAGAACAATGGTACTTTAAAGCTGACACAGCAAGACAATTTCAAGTGGCTGGGAATGATATTAAGTGATATCATGAGCAATGTCATAAAAAACAGTGACTGGGGCTTATGGATATGCTCAGTGCTTCAGATCTCCCTCTTGCCAATGGTTACAGGTCTAACTTCACTGCCTATTTATGGTTGTGGTGAGTCAGTGTTGGGCATGGATCCATGGGGTGTGACAGAAAGCAGCTGGAAGTTCCAAAGTCGAGGGGAAAATCCATTGGCTTGGGACAAATCCTTTCTGAAAAACACCTACTATCCCATGTTGTTTGTTCATGTTTCTATCTTGGCTAAAAGATCAACAAAAATGGAATGAAAAACTCAGCATGCTGAGTTAAAAAGGAATGTAATAAAAGAAAAAGATCTGGCATAACCTTTGCTATAGTGTGCAGTCAATTGACTTCAGTGTTCTCAAAATGAGTTGAATTGAAGCCGAGTGCCATCTAGAGGCAGCTATGGGACCTGAATCTTTTCAGTTGATAGTTAATTTTGATTCCTATAGTAAATTATGTATCTTTTTAGTTTCACGAGTTAATCAGAATCAGTCACTTTTTACTACTTACTGTTACTATTAACATTATGATGCTGCAGTTATTATCACCCTGGGCTATGTTGTCTGCATTTCATTCTTCTAGGCTTTTGAGATGAAGAGGAATTCTTGGGAAAGCCCCAGAGGTTGCAAAACAAGGACAGGAAACACCACTCTTACATAAGTACATTGCTATTTTTCCTGGTCATTGTTGAAAATAATAGCCACAAAGATCAACTTGACCCAGCAATTTCTGAAACAGAGGCTCCAGAGCTAGTTCAGCAACTCTTTTAAGTTGAAAAACATTTTTTTTATTTTTCTTTTGATTTTTAGACAAAACATAAAACATAAATCCATCATCCATTACAATTGCAAACAGTGTGTCGGTCGGTTGCAAATCTACTAATTATCTAATTTCTCATATTGTCAAACAAATAAACATCCTCATTTATTTAACTATGGCTTTATCGCTTCTTAAAATTATTTTCAAATATATTTATAGCATCCATTTCATGTTTCATATTTCATTTCCATGTTTTATTATCTAGCCATTGATAAAATAAATCCCATATCTTATAATATTGTTTATCTTCTTGTTCTCTAATTTCAAATGTCAATTTACTCATTTCAGCACATTCCCTGATTTTTTTAATAAGTTCATCTTGTGTTGGTATTTTCTCATTTTTCCAGTTTTTAGCAAACAATTCTAGCCGCTGTTAAAACATTCATTATCAAATATCTCAATTCTCTATTGTATATTTCTGGCACAATTCCTAATAAAAAAATCTCTGGCTTAAAGTCTATCTGTTTTTTGTCCTTTTTTCCAACCATGTGTGGATTTTAGTCCAGTATCTTTTAGCTTCTACACATGTCCACCACATATGGCAATATGAGCCCAGTGTCTGATCACATTTCCAACACTTCTTGGATTTGTTCTTGAACATTCTGGCTATTCTTGTCAGAGGTAGATGCCATAAGCTGAAAAACATTTTTGAAGGCAAAAGTACCAAGCCATGACTATACAGTTGCATTGTGTGGACAGTCCCATGAAGTAACCAGGGCTCCAGCAGGACTCCAAGGGACTTTACTTTTTTATCTTATTTTTATGGTGAGGATTATTTTCAGATAACAGTCTGTTCTTTTCTTACTCAGTTGAAATTCTGCAGCTTTCAATATTATAAAGAAGAAATACATAAAATAATGAAAAATGATGAAATATTCAGTGCCAGGCCAAACCAAGAGAATATGATCCAACTGCCCTCTGTAAGAGCTCAGTCTTTAAACTACTTCAACTACTTCATTAAAATAGCCATGAAAGAAGCAGATCTAAGCTCAAATGGGAGGCTGTTCCACAGGGTCAGTGCCACCACTGAAAAACAACACTTCTGAGCATTAGCCTCCTAACCTCCCTGAAGTGAGAACAATCAGCTGCTTTCCCCATCACAGCTGTTGAAGCCAGGCTGACTTTCTGTAGGGAGATATGATCCTGTAGGTAGTATTTGTAAAGTGTACTTTTTTAATTGGAACGATAATAGGACAGTCAATTTCAAGACTGTAACAGTAACACACAGTAACACTGTGTGTGTTACTTAAAAATTTCTCTCTCAATTATGCATGTGTGCGCATGCGTGTGTGAACTGAAATTCATTTCATCAGATAAAATAGCTACGTAAAAGTAAATTAAATCGTACATCAACCTAGTCGCAGGTAAAGTGGGTAGGTAGATGTAGGATTCAATTGAGATAAGATAGGATGGAAGGCAGGGGAAGACAGTTATGTAGACAGAGATTATGTAATGCCTTCTAAATATATTGTATTTAACACATTGCAATTGTTAATGTTAATGAGTAAATTAAAGTTAATTGGTGTAATACATCAATGGTTAATTATTAAGGTATTTGTATTCTGTTTCCAATTTGATGTTGTGGTTAAGGCAGCAGGCTAGAAACGGATACTGAGTTTGAGTGCTGCCTTAGGCACAAAGCCAGCTAGGTGAATTTGGGCCAGCCACTTTCTCTCAGCCCTAAGAAGGATGCAATGGCAAATCACTTCTCAAAAACCTTGCCAAGAAAGCTTCAGGAACTTGTGCTGGCAGACTCCGAGAATTGGACACAACTTAATGATTTTTATTATAAAAAAAACTATTACTGTACTGTGGAACCTCCCCTCACTTTTTCTCCCCCATCTCACCCCAATTAAATCCTATATCAATCCTATGCATTTCATGTAGCTGAAGCTCAGAAAAGCTTCGATCTTTTAATAAACTGTCTTAGTCAGAAAAGTTGCTGCCAAACTCTTTTGGATGCTACCACACAATAGACTAAGACAACTCTTATACACTGTAGTTCCAGAACAGAATTTCTAATATAGAGCATATCCAAGTCTGCATTATAATTGCATGATTTCTGTGCTAAAGTTTGCCATTTTCACAGATATTGCATATGGGACTGACAACATATGACTACTACATGGGCAGGTATCATTATTGTCACTGTTGAGAATTATCTGTATACCAAATTGCCTTTTTGTTGTTGTTGTTGTTGTTGTTCCTGCTGCTGACCTACTGATGCATAATATCTCAACAGGTAAGTAGCATCTGGGTGGCCTTGTCTGAGATCAGAAGCTAAGCAGAGTCACTTTAGATGGGAGATCTCTAAAGCAGGGTTACCCAACTTCTGGGCCATGGCCCACTAGTAGGAAAGTGAGGAAAGGCACTTTACAATAAATTTTGTTGAAATTTATCTGGTATTGTGGGGTTCAGAGTCCAAATCTTCAGAGAGCCATTGTTCAAGCAGGCCCTTAGTCCCTGTTTCATTGGGGGAAAAGAAATATTGTTTTCTTTTAGCTGTAGCTTGGCCACTGTTTGCACAGAATATTTTCTCTAGGTCTACCATCTGAACATTGATCTGATTCAGCTTTATATGTAGCTTGTGAATTCAGACAAGATTGGCCAGGTGCTGCCACCTACTGAGCATATATATAATCCATGCCACTGAAACCCACATTGAGTAGGATTTAGTTGTGTAAACTGTCATTTCCCATTCTATTTATAAAGTACAGATCAGGTTGAATTAGATTTGCTTATTCAAAGCTGTTTCTCCAAGGTGTGATGGCCACTCTAGATCACTTACAAATCACATCAATCAATCAGAATACATACATCAATATATATGTATTTATACATCACAAACTCACAGATGCAAATGAAAGAGTACAATAGCATACATAAAATAGAGAATAACATTAAAATTAGAGAGTGCCTGAAACATATTCAGTGCCTGTTTGAATTATAATACGTTCCCAACACCATCCTATAATTGGATGCCACCATAAATGAAGCAGTGAAGTCTTTTTTTCTTCCTAGTAATCCTGCTCAAGAATGGATGTGTAGGTTTTGTGTTCATTCCTAAACCACCCCTCTCCTAGAAGAATGAAATATTTTGAGAAATATTAAAAAAAAGGTAGAATATTATATTTCTCTGGATGAGAAATGGAGAAACATGTTTTTAAAGCAGACCCCACCTTTCTTAATAGCTCTCAGCAGATGTCAGCACTTAAGAGATAAAGAGCTTACTGAAAGAAGCCAAGTATCTATGTAGTTCTATTCATAGGCAAAAATTCCCTGCAGCAAGATCTATACAAAGGTAGGATTAGCCCTCAGCCACAATAGGAATTGCCCAACACCCATTCATTGCATCAGCAGTCCAAACTTCAACCAAACCTGGGAGGTCAGACAACCTACAGAGCCGGCTATGACCCCTACAACAGCCAATAGTATACAACAAGAGCCTTGGTTGGGCAGCAGATTAAAGTGCTGTTAAGTAACACCAGCTGCCTGCAATTACTGCAAGTTCGAATTTCACCAGGCTCAAGGTTGACTCAGCCTTCCATCCTTTCGAGGTAGGTAAAATGAGGACCCGGATTGTGAGGGCAATAAACTGACTTTGTATAAAAAAGAACACCGCTTGGGAGGGCTGAAAGACCTACTAAGCAGATATATACAGAAGTATAAAGGCTATTGCTTAACACATTGTAAGCCGCCCTGAGTCTCCGGAGAAGGGCGGCATATAAATCGAACCAATAACCACCCATGTGCTTGGTGGTTCTGCTTCATCATTAAACCATCTTTCCAATCAGCCTCCAGCCTCCATTTTGTCTCCAGTGCCTTTCTCCCAGCTTGGAACTGAACCTGGTGGATATTTCTTCCAACACCACCTACATTGTTTATGTCTCAAAACAGCCCATGTGCTGGGGGATCAGCCTTTTTCTTGTTGTTATTAAAATTCCCCAAATCAGGCAAAATTGCACTAAATACATAATCCTTAGCTGTCCTGTAGCTATTTTTGTGTTATGCATGTGAGAAGAAACTTGGGTGAATGAGGAAATGATTAGATGGAAACCTAGTGCTCTTTTCTGGGTTGCGACAGTTGGCAATTTTGATTTTTAACAGTGGACTGCCATCTGCTGGTTCCAACATATCATCAGCATTTCTAAATTACTGCCCTCTGCTGTTGTCTGATATTATTTAACTGATATTGTCAATTCTGATGTTCAGAACTCGGAATGCAAACTGCAACTTCCTAATTGTTGAGAGAGTAAAACCAATATACCAAAGAAAAGCTGAACAATTTTGCTGGCTGACATATTTTGATTGCTTTTGTTGTTTTTAATCTAGCGATTGAAATACTGTATTTTTAGTGTCAAATAATCTAAAAAGCAATGATGCTAAAACTTCCTGCTGATTAACATTAGCTGGTACACCCAAAGAAACATCATAGTCCTTAGATTAAATATTTATGTCTAGTTTATCAGAAAAGATATAAAATCAAGCAGACAAAAGCTATACCATTTCCATGTACACAGGGAAGTTTATCAGAATTGGCAAGTTTGTTCTTAGCCTCTTTAAGCTATTCAGGAACTGTATGCATGGACAGAAAATAGGAACAGCACTGTGTTTCTTCTGCCTTCATCCTTCTGGTTGTGGAAATGCTTTGGAAAAAAAATCATAACTACATCTACAGTACATCATAAGTTGAGGACTCTGATTACATAGGGTTCCACGCCCCAGTATATTCTTTTTATTTACTCCGATACAGTATATTCTTTTAATTCTATTGATTTATTAAATTTATATGCTGCTCATCTTTCTAAACCAAAAGCAACTCTAGTAATAGTGTCCCTGCAGGTTTTTCTTTTGAACCTAAAAGGTTGAGAACCATACAGGCTGGAAAGGCTGCCTCGGGCCCCAAAATAGAATTCTGAATAACTGAGGAGGGCATTCGTCATGGTCAGTGTGATGGATCTGGAACTGTGTGTCAATGTTACAAGTTATGGTCATGCCCATGCTCCCCCAAATAGCAAAAATTCCACAATTAATATTTAATAATTGTAGATTTTTTTCAAAAAATTAAAATGTTGCTATTAAAAATTGCCCTGCCATTGCCAATGCAGATTTTGTGGAAGATGCCTTGCAGATGATCAAATCCAAGTCTCTGAAAGTATCAAATCCCTGAGCTGGAGATATATATATATATATATATATATATATATATATATATATATATA
>WNWU01020898.1:0-25983 GCA_012654045.1 Ptyas mucosa
AATAATAATAATAATAATAATAATAATAATAATAATAATAATAATAATAATAACAATAATGGTGCCCAAGGTGTTAGGAAATTTAAGGGTGGCCCGTTTGGATATCAGCCAATGACATCATTCATAGCGTTGTCCAAAGACATTTTCTGTGGTCATGTGGCCAGCATGACTATATGCCAAAGGCACACAGAACGTTGTTACCTTTGCATGCTTTCGAACTGCTAGGTGGGAAAGTGCTGGGGCAGGAATGGGAACTCACCTTGTTGTGCGGCACTCGGGTCTTGAACCCGGGCTGTCAGCTTTCCAGCTGACAAGCTCAGTGACTTTAACCTCTAAGCCATTGTGCCCCCTTGCTTAATACCAAGGTACCATTGAGTACTGAAAAAAATTATAATGCATCTCTTATAACTCCCAGAACTTCAGGGCTTCATTGATGCATTAAAGTTCTCATGAAACAGAGCCACAATTGGGAACCTGTGATTCTCCCATTGTTGCACAGCTACATTTCCAGCTCAGATGGCTAAGGGTAAAGGATCAGGCTTTGCTTTCTTGTCTGCCTTGTTCATCATAGTGCATTTGCACAGTGATTTGAAAACAAAAGATAGATGCAGCATTTTTTGCCACGCTATGCTAAGATAGGAGTCTGTGGCTAAAAACTAAACCACATTTGCTGTGTAATTCTTCTGTTGGTTCAGGACTCATTTCACATCATTTATCTTGAGGAAACAGCAGGTTTAAAGCAGAGCACTCGCCCTAATTGTGGTTTATAAGTACATTTATGACATTTCAAAAAAATTCTAACATGAAAAGACATAAAAGTTTCACATCAAGTGTGAACTCGGCCAAAGCATATCCAGATTTTCCATTAGTCGGCGCTGAGTCCAAGGATAGACTTGACTGGTTTTATAGAGCAAACTTGCTGGAATTACTGGAATTAAACGGAGAGACTTTTAAAAATAAATTATTGTTAGCAGCTAAAAATTAAGGGAACGAGAGGAAAATGGTTTGATCACATTATATTTATATTACGTGGCAGATCGATAGCACCAAATTCATCCACTGCAAAGAACTTGTGGATCAGCAGATCTTGGGCTTCCAGCTACCCAATGCTGTCTACATTTTCAACCCTGCAAATCAAAACATCCAAACTCACCTGGCTGAAGGATTACCCTGCTATTATTCCACGGAGAAGAAAGAAATGCAGTTTAACATGCAAAACTCACTCCTCAGAGGTGAGGCTTATGTGGATGACCTCCAGAGTGATGAATTCTATGATGGATTCAAGTACTTGTACAATGAAGATGGGACCTCAGAAGCTGGACCAAACAGTGAGATGGGAAATGATGATATTCAGGGACCAGAGGAAAGTATCAATGCTTGCCCACCATTACAACCTGCCCCTCATATTGATTAGAGGTTCACATAAGGCAAAAAAGGAACCAAATACTAGACAAAGCCAAGGCTATTTCTAATACTTCATTAGTGAGGACTATGTATTAATCGTATATTGCCTATACTGTAGCTTTCAACTTTCCGTTTTTTAAAAAATTCTTTGGCCAGACTTGTTTTGATTAGATCAAAATATAATCTAAAAAAGACATATTTGAACAAGGCGAAACTTCAGATGTCCCATGCTTAAAAATATTGATCAGTGAGGAATAGGAACTTGCTTAGGGTAGCTTCTTAGGACAGCTTAAGAAGTTTGTTAATACAGATAGTCCTCAACCACAATTGAGCTCACAATTGAGCCCACAAATGAGATATTTGTTCAGTGAGTTTTGCCCCATTTTACAACCTTTCTTGCCTCAGTTGTTAAGTGAATCATTGCAGTTGATAAATTGGTAATCTGGTTGTTAAGCGAATCTGGCTTCCCATTGACTTTGCTTGTCAGAAGGTCCCAAAAGGGGATCACATGATCCCAGGACACTGCAATCGTCGTAAATATGAACCAGTTGCTAAGCATCTGAATTTTGATCACATGATCATGGGGATGCTGCAAAGGTTGTAACTGTGAAAAATGATCATAAGTCACTTTGAATGGTCACTAAACAAACTGTTGTAAGTCAAGGACTACCTGTATTCAGTAACTAGAAGGATACATGGTAGCAGTGTTCCAGTATTTGAGGGGCTGCCAAAGAGAGGAGGGGGTCAGTCAACCTATTTTCAAAGGCACCTGAAGGCCAGACAAGGAATAATGGATGGAAGCTGATCAAGGGGAGATTCAACCTAGAAATAAGGATAAATTTTCTGACAGAGCAATCAACCAATAGAACCGAAGTTGCCTTCGGAAGTTGTGGGAGCTTCATCACTAGAAGCTTTCAAGAAGAGATTGGACTGCCATTTGTCAGAAATGGTGTAGGGTCTTCTGTTTGGGCAGGGGGTTGGACTAGATGACCTACATGGTCCCTTCCAACTCTGTTAATCTGTTAAAAACTAGCTTGGTTTTCCTATCATTTGTTGAATTTCAGCATAGGAGTTTTTTTGCCAGAGGCTAAGGCTGCAGGTCTGAACTGTTAAGGCCTGGAGCAGAGATTTTCTTGATGGCAATCATCTAAATCACCACTGGGCCATCACTTTATCCAAGTGAGCTCAACTGCTAGTGAAATAACGGTACAGAAAAGAGGAGGATTAGCAAGCAACTTTTCTGGTTGTTGTTTGATGTTCTGAACTGAGGCAACACTGTAATAAATGGTCAGCACACTTCAGAGTAGGATACAAAAGTTTTCAGTTGATGGGTAGGCTTTACAAGTGAACTTTTTTTTTTAACACGGCTAAATGCCACAGCCATGACTTTCCACCCCTATATAAATAGCAAAGTTCATTTCATAGAAAGTTTTCCATTGCAAGAAGAGAGGTCTTGGACAATGATCCCACAAAAACGTGAAAATCCTTTCCCTTCCCATCTGCATTGTTGTGTAATCAAGCTGAATATACACGAATTTATGAGATCTCAGAAGGACAAGAAGTGAAGCAGGATTCCTATTAATCCAGGGCTAATTTTTTGCCCTTTAGATGATGTATTGTCATCCCATAATAAACTAGTAGAATTATTACAAGGCCTACAGACAAGGCCCTTTCAGAATTCTTAATTTTTCAGCAGGAGCTTGAACATGATTGACTTCTTCTAGCTCTATTTTTGTATGAGTTGTAGACATCCAACCGAGAATGTTTCCCTGAAAATAAGACCCTGTCTTATATTTTTTTGAACCCCGAAATAAGCACTTGGCCTTATTTTTGGGGAGGTCTTATTATTTTGGGGCGCATGGGGCACTCCTCTTGCTGTCTTACCTGATTTCCAGCTCTGTTTTAAATATTTTTGGGGAAAGCTTATTTTTTTGGGGGGGGGAGGCTTATTTTAACGCATGCTCTCAAAAGCCTGATTGGGCTTATTATCAGGGGATGTCTTATTTTCAGGGAAACAGGGTAATATTTGGGGGGTAATAATACTGACTACCCAGCATCTTATACATTCCCAGTTGAGACCCAAATAAGAATGGCTGCATGATTTTTCCCCCCAAAATATATTCAGATGCCCAAATACTAAAGTGTCCTGAAGGATGAAAAAATGGTTTCAGGGAACAACAAAATGGTTTAGCTAGAAGAGCACAAGCAAGTGATAACTGGTTTGCTCTTCATCTGATGTACATTTTTGTCTTTACCTTCGCCCGTTTGTTGCTCTGAACATTATGAAATGGTGTTGCCAGTTTGTATTCCATTTCCATGGAGAAATTAATTGTCTCTAAACCACATCTGTTTTAAATTCTGTGAACTGAATCTTGGAACAGAAAACATCCAGCTGGAAAGAGTATTATTATCTTTAATTCTTAGCTTGACGGGGCATGCTTCAAAAATAATTTGAAGATAATTCGAATGTGTGCACAATCGCAATATCTCTCTGCTATTCATTAATACAATCCAGGGGTGGGTTCTGCTTACCTTTACTACCGGTTTGCAATGGGGCTGCGTGTGTGCACTTGCTTTGTGCACCCATGCTCTTCTGTGCATGCGCAGAAGCATTTTGATGACATCAGGGTCAGTGGGCGGAGCCTCCCGCTGGTTTCATTACCGGTTCTATAGAACCGGTGTTAACCAGGGGCAACCCACCACTGATACAAGCTGTCTTTTTTCAGGTTGCTGCATGGAACTGAAAAATGTCTTTGTGTTCAGAGTTCAATAACTTAACGGGTCATCCTGTTAATGCAGCACCATCTCACTTTCAACCTTGTGCATCATACTTGATGTGGCTGCCTTAATGAATAGAAGAGAGATCCCATATTTGTATAGATTCCAATATATTCCTAAATAGTTCTATCTTCTTGGGCAAGTTTCTTTCTATAAGCTTTATCTGTTTGTTTTCTCAGACATTCTGTGGCTGCCTTCTCTCCTCACATTCATGATCATCTCAAATTCCAGGGGGGACTACAGGACTAGGGACTAGGAGAGCAAAATGGTGGAAAATGAACAAGATGTTTATCATAATTTTTACGTCAGAACATTTAGCTTCACCCAATGCAACTAGTTTTAATACATTGACTTTGGAAAGGCATTTAGGCTTCCCTGTATAGAGAGGCTCAAACCTTTGGCTAAATGGATTTCACTTTCAAATTACCTTAGAAATAAATGACTTAAGGAGCAGAGTAGGTTCAAAATCTTCTAATTTCCATTGGAGAAAGGACAAAAGAGCACCCCCTTCTCCTTGAGTATCCAAGTATAAAATAACCATTAGGTAACCAATGGAATTCTTTATTCTATAGCCTATAATGGGGGTTCTAAAACCGTGGTTTGAGTGTCCCCAGGAGATGCCAACAATTTGGGAAGGGTGTCCCAAGCTCCATCTTGTGCACCAATTGCTCTCCTTTTGGTACTTTTGAGGCTCTGTTTGCAATCACTTGTGTCTTGGTGGACTACTGCATTCCCAATCCTGCAATGTACTTTACATGGGGCTGCCCTGGAAGAACATCCTGAAGCTACAGCTAGTACAGAATGCAGCGGCACAGGCAGTTATGATCACTTCTTGATCAATGCATACTGAACTTCTGCTTTGCAAGCTGCACTGGCTGCCAATATTCTTTCACATTCAGTCCATGGTGCTGCTTGTAACCTAGAAAGCCCTTTATGGCGTTGGGCCAAGAGGAACCACCTCTCCTTGTTTATGTCCACTATCTCATTAAGTCTGGCAGGAGGCGTGCTCTGGGTCCCATCTCTATTAGGGAGTAGCATTTGGTGGGGCTCAGGAAGAGAGCCTTTTGGTCATTATGCCCACCCTTAGGAATATCGTCCGTCCCCCCCAAGATTAGATTAGCCTTCACTTTGTCATCATTTTGTAGGCTGTAAAGATAGGGTTTGGTCACCAGGCCTGGGAGACAGGATGGTTGGGGTGTGTTGATTCATTTTGATGAGTTTGATTTTACCCTAACTGTGGTTTATGTGTGTTTTTTATTCATTCGTTTTATTTATTTATTAAGTTTCTATGCCACCCATATCACTATCAAACATCTTTTGATGTTGCTTTTTTCAAAAACCATTATCAGCGACCCAGAATCATGAACTTGAGATGGACAGCCATATAAGCTGGGTGAATGAATGAATGAATATTTCTAAAGCTCATTAGGTTTGCACACACAAGGCAGCAAGGAAGAGCTAGCAGGAGTTTTGAGAGATAGCGGCTTACTGTTCTGAATTTGCCATTCTTTTTTTTTTCCTCTCTCCAAATTATCTCTCAATGCTGTGTATTGCCCAAAGCAGGGATGAAATGCTCCCGGATCGGACCGGCTCTCCCAATCCGGTAGCGATCTTGGACGGTGGTTTGGCAATCCGGTAGTGATGGCAGAGTAAAGCCAGGAAGTAATGTTTTTTTTACCTTCTGTGTATGCGCAGGTGTTGCGCATACACAGGTCTGTGTGCCTGTGATGTGCGCATATGCGTGCGCTTCCGAACCAGTAAGGAAGATAAGTAGATTTCACCCCTGGCCCAGTGTCTTATGGAGTTGGATGGCCTTCCAAATCCAGCAAGTGAATGAACTGCTGACTTGCAAAATTAGTCAAGGCTAAAAGGACCAACAGTTGGTTTCTCTCTTCTGAGAATCTTTTTTCTATCCAATGCTACTGTGATGTAATGGACTTTTCATATGAATGTTGTGAAACAAGGTAACCACAAAAAAACTACGGTTCCCATTCCTTACCTGTTTCCAAGTGGATATTGGACTATAGAACTACAAATGCTAATGTAAGCAAGCGTTCATTATTATTAGTTTCATTATTTCATACATTTAGAAAGTGAGTTCCCTTCCATGCATCTTTCGGCTGACCCAGGTGGTATTTTCAAATCGTCCGCTTGAAATAGCAGCATACCGGATGATCATGTGAATGAAATAAGCGTAGCAAAAGGCATTGTTCTGGAATATATCAGAGCAGCACCAGTTTGAATGCTGTGTCTTTCCCCAAACATTATGCTTTGTGTGTGCTCAAGAACTCAAAATAGTGCCTTGACGACTTCACAGTGCAAGCGATCCTTGACTTACAACTGGTAGCTCGTAAGCTACCAAAGTTATGATGGACCAAAAAACCCGACTTAGATGACTGCCCCCCCTCTGCAGTCATGTGACCACATTTTGGGCACTTGATGGCTGGCCTACAGTTACGGTCATTTGCAATGTCCCATGGTTACATGACAGCACTTTACATATTTTGCCAGAAACTAGTGTTTATTTCTGGTTTCCAGCAAAAATGTCCATTGTGGGCAATGGTTCCCTTAACCACCATGGTGATTCACTTAACAACCACCAGAAAAAAATCTTGCAATATCAGATACATGATGATACCGCTTAACAACCAGTACAACTTACAACTGTAATTCCAGGCTTAATTATGGTCCTAAGTCAAGGACTACGTAAATGTGAACATTATTGATACAATAAGGGACATAGGAATTTAAGTTATGTAATGTATTAAAATGTAAAATCTGGTATTTTTCATATGCTTCGATGTCTCTTAAAGGTCAGTTTGGAAAATATCTTGACGTTCCTTTCAAATTATAGTATCAAAAGCATCATTGTAAACTGTGACTTTTTATATTTTTAATATCACCTTTTTGAGGTTTCTCTCTTTTTTTTAAAGAAAGTGGGTGTTTTTGTTCAATAAAATCTAATTTAAAATTTTAGGTCTAATTTGCCTTTCTTGATTTTGCTTTTTTTCTTGGAAATAAGGCATAGTTCTTGTGACTTTTGCAAATAGAAAACAAGCTAGCGCATTGAAGACATTGTAGCTGTATAGACACTTATCTGAAATATGCCTGGAACTCAATGGATCTTAACCTCTGAACAGGTTTGCATTCAATGGGCTATGATCTCAGCAACCAAATTTCTGAAATGTCCTTCAATCTGCAAACTATACCTACACAATGCATACTTTTTTATAGAATGAAGCATATTCTGTGTACTTTTACAGCATGTGGGAAATTAGACAATTCAAGGGTTGGGAAAAGAATGTGAAAAGGAGCAAACAAATTGCCATGAAAAAACTATTCTGTTTTGATTTTTAATTGTAACTATCAGGGAGGTGTATTCTATGGGGAAATTAATATTACCCAGTTATGTACATTCCTCAGATGCAACAGTTTTCAGTGGATCTCATGAGGACGTTATTTAATGTCAGACTAATATGAGAAAATCTGCATTTGGCTAAGCTTGGACTTGGTATTAAACACTTTTATTCTGACAATATAATTCTACAAATATCCAACGTATTTTGGATACTATGTAGCAGAAGAAAATTCAGTTAGTCTAGTTTTCCATAAATGAAGAAATTAATATAAAATGCTTTATTCCAGGTATCAGAGTTCAGAGCGTTGAGGAATTTTTTAAAAGTTATATCATCTCTGAAACTACTTCTGCCATTTCAAGACCAAATCAACAATCAGCTCCCAAAAGGGGCCTCGACTGAAGAAAATTTTAAATGGATATATACATCATGCCTATGCCAAAAGCAGAATTTTCTTTGCCTTCAGTTGGAACTCAGTTGTTTCTTTTTCTTTGTAAAACCTTCTGGGGCAACTGTTTGTTTCCTTCTATCTTGTCACAAATGTGAAAGGCAGAAAACAATGGTAGCTGGATGTTCATAAGTTCCAAGATGACATGAAAACAGTCTCCTAGGTGTTTCACAGTCTTAGCCCTCCAAATTTTCAGATGTCTTGGGGAGGCTAGAAACTTCAAAAAAAAGTGAAGCATTTCTTAGCTGGGTTTATCAGGAGATGGCTCTTGTGACCAAAGATGCTGAATGCTATTTCTCTTTAGAACAGATACTTCTGCACATAATCAGCAAATTGGGGAGTGGAGAGGCGAGATAGTGCACATTGTTCATTTTTAGAAAATTTGACCAAAAGCAGCCAGTGACTGCCACTGCTGCAATAAGATCCCTTCAGTTTTTGCATTTAATAATTCTGGTCTCTCTTCTATTCAGCTTAATGTTCTGATATGGCCTCTTGAGATAACAATATTTGTGGCCACTTTGCTTCCTTTCAAATGTGGCAGCAGAGTTCTGCTGATTCAGCTTACTCCTGCTCGTTCTGAGGGGTCCCTGGCCAGTTTCCTGAAAGTATTGCCTACAGGCATTGCTGTGTACTTCAAAACAACATAGGGCACTAAATTGTTGTTGTTTTTCATCCAAATACTATAGGTCAGTTTGGATATGCTGGCCTAATTTACAGAACTCTTCTCCCAAAAAATGTCTTGATGTAGAGTCCTTCTACACTCCCCTTCACTTTCTGTCTTGAATGAGCTGGCAAACTAAAGGACCAAATGTAAATTTATTTTGTAGCTCAACTTGAATGTATTTAGCTTCCCACATTAGAAAGTTTTATGCCAGAACAGTTAGGATCTGTGCATCCATCTGGGCTATGCATAAATATTATCCATTTTGCTAAAGGAAGAGTTCTGTAGGTGGTTGTCCTATTTCAAGATCTTAACAACAAACATATTAACCATTGAATTTCTCCATGTCTCCCATTTAGTTGTCCTTTTAAAATGGTTCATAAAAAGATTTTAATTTATTATTTGGAGGCAGAAAAGGCTTTGGGGCATTGTGGCTTTAAATAAATAAAAAAACAGATGCAGATACAGAAAGGGAAAAGACAACAATGGTCTAAAGAGACAAGAATGGGAGTGTTCCTCTACTGAGTTGGGCACAGTAATTTAATGAGTTATTTTCCTTTCATACAAAATGTCTCATTGTACAGACATAAGGGGGAATTTCTGCAAAGTTAATGCTAAGAGATTCTAGAATTTCATAGAGGTTAGAGATAATTTAAAATGATCTTTGATGCCCCAGTTTGAAACACAGTGACATATTAGGTGTGGTTTTTTTTTTTTAAGGTGAGGACTTTTCTCATGTAGGGCTTTAAATTACAATGTTTTTTTGAAAAATTGATCCATTATAGGTAGAGGCATTTTTAATGGATCCAACTAAACACATCAAATCTCTGTTTATACTGGAAGTAAAACAAAAGCTGAAACATCAAATTCACTGTTAATACCTTCTCAGTGTGTTCAATCTGTCATTAGGAAACTTTGTTGGGCTTTCTTTCTCCACATAGGAAGATTAGTGTTCTTTTTTAATTTATTTTAGTACATGCCATGCATTTAATCTGAATTAAACATTTATAGGTGAGTGATCGGTTTCTACTTAATCAAGGAACCTGATCAGGCAGTGTCGTCCAAACCAATCCTTGCTTTAGAATCTCTTCTGTGAATACATTTCAAGCATTAAAAAAGTAGAAGCACCAATTAAAACTCTTCTGCATAAGATGTTTTGGCCTTAATAAATCTTCTAATTTACATATCTTCCTGATGTAATGGAGCACGAACTGGGAAGACTAAAGAAGCTACAGAAAGAACAAGAAACAATATTTAGATTTCAGGCTCACTTAATTACATCAAACATACTGCAAGAAAACACACTCTGTAAAGATACCACTGCTGCTTGTTCAAATGTCAGCATAATGATTTTCTTCAGATGGAGGAAAAGTTCAGTGGCTTGCTGCTCTCAATAATTCCAGTAATACAATAAAAAGAGATCAGAAAGTCAATAGACAGTAATGTTTGTAGATCCGTCATTGCCATGCAGAATCGAGAATAGATTTGGGGTGGGGGGTGGGATCGGACTGGGTTAACCGAGGTTCTGTACTTCCAAGAACCATATAAACTCCAATAAGAACTATAGAATAGGTGATGCATAGTGATAGAAGCTCCCATTTCAGTATATATCAGTGGCAAAGGCACCTTAACTAGCCCTTAATTGATCCAACACAACCTTCCCTTGATTCTGACCACAAAACATAGATTTTAACATGAGAAGCTTATTGATAGAACCTTCTCAAAGTTCTTTTTACGACTCAGAATATGACACAAGAACAGGCCCGCAGAAACCAAATGGTTCCTCTTGACTGCAAATGTAGTTTTTAAAATTCCACTACAGAAAGCAAGCTGCTTTACAGGCAATGTTTGCTTTAACTACTTCGGTAAGAGTAAATACTTTCAATGATCTCTTCACAATGACACAAATCTTAAAGTCATGGATAAGTACCTATCCACTGATGATGTTACCTAGTTGGGTAATGAAAGGTCTGCAAGCAAACAACCAAACTCAGAGAAAACCACAGTTCAATTTTGGGTTACATGTGTTCTGATTCACTGGTACTCTCATAAAACAGAACTCATATTCAACAGTTGCCAATTTAAGAAAAAGACAACCAGCAAGAGATACAGTATTCTTCATTCTAAAATGACATATAACTACAATTAGAATCTCATATATCTCATATATTTGCATCTCAATTTTTAAAATGCAATTTGCATTTTTTGTGATGCATTATCCTTGCTAATTAGCATTTTATCAGATTACCTATACTTTCATATCCATCTAGTAATATAGTTACCTAATGCATTACAATTTATGTTCTGCTTAAGACAGCCTAATTCAGCAAAACAAAATTAAATATGATCACTGTAGCAGCAGGACACCCTGCATCCATGAGATGAATTAGGAATAGCTATTTTATTCATTATTTTGCTTACACTTCTGCTACCATACTGCCAGCATTACAAAATCATTAAATACTTAATGGTTCACTTCATAGAACATCAGAATAATTGATCTCATGTTCACAGCCCTCCAATGTCTCCCATATCTGTTCTGAGGGTTAAAAAAAGGGACATGAATGGGGCCTGTAGTAAGAAAAAGCATTATTACCAATCCATTTTCATAAGAACCATAATTATAGTTATTTTTCTTATAGTTGACCTTACCTGTTGATATTCTTTTTAAAAAAAATAACCCCACTATTCAAACTTGTTTTGAATGCAATCCTACATTTTTATCCTCCCGAACGCATATTGCTTATGTTATCTTACCCATCTTTAAAATGTATTTTCAGGATTTTGAGAATTGAAATTTCTCTGCCCCATTATCTGTGTGTATTATTTCCACAACTTGAGCATCCTTCAGCTCAGAATTTCCCAGCAACTAAGGCAATTCCACCAGAGTAGTATCTCCTTAGGTTCCTAGCTAAAGTCTTTGCGGCTAACAATGTGTTCTTCTTTCATAATTGAAACCTGATTATGAAATCATCTCTTTTTAAAGTGCAGACAAGCCCTAATTCCCCCATTAAAAATTGCTCAGGGTTGCTGGCATCAATGAGAATATGGTTTTACCCCAGGGACATCAGCTTTAAGGGTGCAAATATTATAGTTATATAATACGTTACAAGAACTTTTTCAAGTTAGAATTGAATGGAATGTGTGAAAATAAAAGCACGGAACTTAAAATGAAATGTAATATTTAATAAAAAGAAGTACAAAGAAAGCTGAAAAAGTGGTTAAAAAACTACTAAAACTGTAATGTAAGAACAATACATAATACTTCATTAAAAGAAGTTCTCCTCATGACACTTTAAAATATCATTCGGTGTGATTGTCCAAGTGAACGTTTTTGCTTCTGAAAACATAGATCATATAGTGATCCATTACTTAAATTACACAAATTTTGAAAAAACAGGAAAATATGGGGTAATTAAAGTCAATGGAAGATGCAGCTCTCCACTAGTCAAACATCATAGAAAATAATGTAGGAAATAAGATTGTTGTGTTTTCCTGTTTTTCTTACTTCACACAACAGAGGTAAATCTTCAAGCTTAGTTTAAGATTTAATTTAAGGTTAGTGTCACATTATAATAGCTAGCAATTTATTAAATAACAATGAATAGAACTACTAAATGCAATTTGGTCCCATAAAGAAATACAAAGTACCAAATCAGACCTCAACCAAGAAAAGGATATTAGTTTCCACGGGATGACTAATTACAAATAGTTTAACAAAGACGGTAGTAAAATTGAGGCCCATATTTCAATGAAAATAACATAACAGGCAGCACAACATAAAATATGCACTCACATAACATTAATATTATAATAATTAATATAACGTTACATACATTCTGAATGTCTTCATCAGACATATATTGTCATTTCGCTATGCCTTCTATATATTTTATATTTATTATTATTCCCACCTTCTTAATTAATTTCCAAAATAGGACAGCATCAAACTGAGGTCCAGAAAACCAACTGGACCAAAAAGAAATGTTCTGCATAGAACAGATCTTATTGGCTTTTACAAACTCTTAAGCTGCAACATTTTGCATATTTGATAGAACTCTATTCTACCACCCTGCAGTCTCCTTAGCACGCATTAATTTTCAGGCTCCTAATTTTGCCTCCCAAAGAAATGTTGTTTTACGCCTTTAAGCAATCATGTACCAGAACTGCTACTATCTACATAAACAATACAATAGATCTCTTCTGCACTGCAATTCACCTTCAGTAATTATCCAGTTGCATTTTAGAAAATATATTTTATCTTAATAAAGGCACAGCCTTTATAAAAGAAAAAAAAAAGAGATTAAAATGCAAGCCTGAAACAGTATAACTTGAAGAGGCTTGCGGTTAAAAAGTATGCTTACAGGTTTTTATTTCATGAGGTTTTTTCCCCCCTCTCTTAAAAATATCAAGTAATACTGTAACATGATTTTCAATATATTCAGATATTGGCCGTAGGTTAAATGACAAAAGACTAAACAGTATTTCAACCTCTAGGCAAGAAGCTTCTGCAAGAAAATGTGCAAAACAAGGAACCTCAGGATAACTATATAGTTAAATTCTACTTTTGGAAAGGTTTTAGCTCAAAAAAAATGCAAGCAATGCTCTAGCACCACCAAAAATTTAAATGGAAGGACAACTAAAATTTCCCAAGCAAAACATTCGGTGAACAGCTGCCCAGTCAACACTAAGGCAACGGAGAGAAAACATGTGTCCATCCAGTTCTATATAGTGCACAAGCTGGCACTAACAGCTGCTGTGCATTTGGTTTTCTTACCAATTTCCTGGCAAAGAAAATTTGAATCTTTTAATGGCAGTAAGGTGAAGCTTCAATAAACTTCACTTAAGCTTGGTTCAATTTTCTGGCAGTTTTATTGATGCAATAGGAATGTTTTGTAATTGATTTTTCCATCAGGAGTCACTGTATAATTGGAAATATTGCCATTTGTCCAGATCCATTTGAGTCCAGTGTTAATTTGGATCTTCATATGCAATAAATGGATCAACTGGATCCCAGGATTGCCTGTCATATACTAAGCCAGCCTTTTCAGACTCACATTTCAGTTTTACATTTCCCCAAAGCATATAACAAGAAACATTTAAAAAGTAGACTGTACAGTATATAAGTAACAATTTAAACCAGCACAAAATATGATTTGAAAACCGCTAAATGTTTTAATTGGCCTAATCTTAATTGGCCTAATTTTTTTCCAGAACCCTTGTTATCAATGCCATCTCCATTTTTCTACCTGACCTCTATCATATACAACAAATTATAGTACTTGACATTTGCAATACTTATGAACTATTTTAAAATAGCCAAACCACCTTGGTTGAAAACCACCTGAGGAAAAGAACCAACTTTAAAAGATAGAGATTAATGTTGAATTTTATTTTTTAAAGTAAAGTATGACTTTCTATGTTCTACCACTAACTATGGAGCTATTTTCAATTTTAAAATTTGAGGAGAGAATTAATTAAAGGAATTATATGTCTCCACTAGATCCTACAGCAAACTTATATCCTCTTGAAAGTTGTCTTGAATAATATTTCAGTCACCAACAGAAATGCTAAGCTTTCTCATACTATAGTTCTTATTTTAATATAAAGTTTAAAATGTTGCCTCAAAATAGGTTTTGATCAGAAGTAACATTCTGCTAATCTCTCCCTCAGAATAAATTGCAAAAATTAAAACCAAAGGTAACTTTTACCAATGGTAACTTTTACACTGCTACCTCTCTGCCTATATTGCATCTTAAAAATTGACTTGCTATATTTAGGGCCATTTGATACAGAGATGGTGACTTCAGGTTTAAAACAAATAGGTTGCGCTGCAATTACCTTCCCGACATTTCAGAACTAAATGTGTGAAGAATTTCCACCTTGAATCTGCAAAGGCAAAGCAAATCATTTTTTTTCTTAATCATGCTAATTTCCTGCATGGTCACCATCCATTCTTGAAAAAAGGCAGGTGATGAGTTTCTCGTGTTGCTTCCTTTGCACAGTGGGATGGCAGAAGGATTCACAAGGTGGGAAAACAACAATTAACATACATATGAATATACAGAGTCCACTCATGGCATTGTAATCTATGTGTGAGATTAACTGAAACAAAAACATAAAAAAACATGGATTAAACTATAGAACTCAAATATAATAAGAACATAATAGCATGAAAAAAATAAGGATGATGTGACCCTTTGGGACATGCCATAAATGCCCATCCATACCCATCTCAAAAATCTGCCAGAAAGTAACTACAGTTAACACTCAACCACTTTACCTTAATAAAATATTAGGTTGACATATATAAGGCCTCATGTTCAATTCCTAGTATTTTCCCACTTTTTAAGATTTGTGGTAGCAAGAGTGATTATCTCAGATCTCAAACCAGCATGTGGGTACCTACTTATATTCCAATTGACTGCCAGGTTCAGGAACACTAAATTGCATTTAGTGAAAATAATAAGTTTAACAGTCAGAGCAACAGAGTATTTTAAAAAGAAATAACTATTCGAAGCATTAATTACTTGAAACAGAAGGACACGGGCAAGATACTAGTAGTTGTCCATCTTCTTTCAACTCCTGTCCTCTTTCTCTGATTGGTCTAGCTAGTAGGTTGTTGAAGGCAATGTACAAATTCTAGAAGTGAAATGAAATAACTGGACGGGACTACCAAATGGTAAATGCATCTTTTTTTTTTTTTGATTAAAATAATTTTTGATCTCTTGTATCTGTGCAAGAGAGTCATGGGCAAGATTCCCTACAGAACTCATATGTCCCCTGCTCAAAAAATCCAATTTGGATCTTTTGGTCCTTAATAACTTAATGTTCAGTTGGTTAACCTCCCCTTTCAAGAGAGGGTAAAACTGAAGATAATCCTGAAAGAAAGGAATAACTGAACTCATTCAGGCCTGATTATGTGACCAAATCAATACTGACTGCCCAGGGAACGAATGTGCCTTTGTTCTCTTTTTATCTCTTCATTCCCCCTTTAAATGTGATATCCTAAACTTTCCTTGTAGGTTATGAGCGAAGCATTACAGTGAAACCACTTTATTGCCAGATTAGCATTAGGTGACTATATCTTGGCTTCTGGCAGTTATGGAGCTCCAAAGTATTCCACTGTTTATAACATACTTTCCAGCTTTTTATAAAAGCTGTTGGAAGCCATTCTTAAGGGAATCAGAGGGAAGCCTCGTTGATATGTGACATTACAGAGCAACAGAGTTAGGTACCATCTGAATCAAGAGAAATGAATTCATGCCCTTGACCAATTTCTGGACACTGCAGGAGGTTGGAGGAAGATCAATGGGCCGAGGCTGAATTCTGAAAATATGACGACAATGGGAACATGATGTTCTCTTGTCATTTCAGACAGGATTGTACATTCCTTGAAAGAGTGCTGTTGGAGCCTCTTTATGAATGGAGATTTTGACTAAATTGTACTTTGTAATTGGTGTGTGTATGTGTGTTTGTGAGTGTCTGTTTAATAACTGTATCCTTGCTTTGGCATTTTTACAGTAAAAATATCAGGTATGAATTACATAAATAAATCAGGTAGTATCAACTGGGCATCATTCAATAGGAGATGTCCATACTGACATTCATCCCAACTCAGATGACAAACTTCCATAGCCTTGAAATGCAATAATGGCTAAATCTTCACATATTAATAAAGAACAAATGAACTATCTGAACGTGCTGAAACAGAAACACTTTCAGCAATCAATTTCTTGTCTTTTAGCCTATTAAGAAGAGCAATTTAAATAAGTATAGGAGACCACACCATATATTAAAATCAGAAGATGAATACAATTACACCCCCTTCAATGCAAACTTTTTCATAGAGCTACTGCTTCAATTTATGCCAGCAAAAGGATCCTTTTCCTACAGCAGCAACTTTGTTCCAATTCATTTTAGACATTCCATAATGAAAGAAATAATTGTAGCAAAAGTTACCATGAAATCTTGCTTATTAAAATAAGTAGATGTAACAATATATTGCAGTTTAAGATTAATTTTACTCCAAGCAAATCTGTAGTTATGAGCCTCCATTATAGGAGAGGTATGTCAGTCTATGGTAGTAAAAGCTATGAATCTGATAATACCTTTACATACTAAAAAAAATTATTCAAAGGCATAAGCTTTGGTCAGCTATAGCTCACTTCATCAGATGCACAGAACGGCTAGAGTGCTCTAAATTTTAAATTGGGATGAGCTGGGGGCGGGTGGGTGGGAGAAGGGAGTGGAAGATAGGCTGATCCATGCTCCCTAATGCCAAATATGGTTTTCAAATAGTGGCAAAAGGTCACCTCGGTTAAATTATTTACAGATATTTTGAATCTGTATTTTAAATTGTATCTGATTTGAGTTTGTATTGGTTTTATTAGCAGCCCAATTTCTACCTATCTTATTATTAGTGTATAATGTATCTTCAGCTACAGTTCAAAATAATAAAATATACTATGGTCATTTCCTAATTAAGAAAAATGATGGACTTAATATTGCATCATTTAAACCTAAGTAATTGTTGGCCAGCTCTGCAGTTAGAGAGTTTATACTCAATGATCAAGACCACAACATTTTTTAAAAGGTAAAACATTTCAAGCCGTATTAAAACACTAGAAGAGTTACCGTATATACTCGAATATAAGCCGAGTTTTTCAGCCCGTTTTTCAGGCTGAAAAACGCCCCCTCGGCTTATATTCAGGTCACGAAAAAAAATGCTTAGCAAGGGGTCTTGCTAGGGGTGCTAGCAAGACTCTCTGCAGCCCCCTGGAAGCAAAAACAGGCTGGGGGGAGAGGCTTAAAGGGAGAAAGAAATAAAGAAATCCTCACCAGAGATTCTATGTGCACTGAGCTTGAGTTGCGAACTGATTGTTGATTGGCTGCTAGCTAGCCTTCTTGTAATTGGCTGCTAGCTAGCCTTCTTGTAATTGGCTGCTAGCTAGTGGGTTCTCCCAGTTTGGCTGCCTCAGGAATTCTGGGAGTTGAAGTCCACAGGTTGTAAAAGGGCCACATTTGCCCAGCCCTGGTATCTCTTAACAGAGGCTTCAACTTGCCTGAAGTTAGATCAAGCCAGTGACTGGGTGGGCATGGCTAGCTGGTCATGTGATATATGTGTCTAGGGACTACTCAGAGGGCTGAAAAAAGTCATTTCTGACAGGTCCTCACACTTCTGACTGGTCCTCACACTTATGACCATCCTCACATTTATGCCCATGCAGCATTCTTAACCATGTCACTCATTTCACAACTGCTTCTCTTCACCATGGTGACAAGATAGGGCAAAAACGTAAAATGTGAGGACAGTCGTAAGTTCGAGGACTGGTCACAAGTGCGAGGACCAGTCAAAAATTACTTTTTCAGCCCTCTGAGTAGTCCATATGCACAAAAGGACTACCCAGAGGGCTGAAAAAAGTGATTTCTGACAGGTCCTCGCACTTTTGACCAGTCTTTTTTTATTTTGAAATTTACCAGTAGCCGCTGCATTTCCCACCCCCGGCTTATACTCAAGTCAATGAGTTTTCCCAGTTTTGGGGGTGAAATTGGGGGGGTCGGCTTATATTCAGGTCGGCTTATACTCGAGTATATACGGTAATTATTGCACTACCAACAGAGACTACCTAATATTGTATGCTACTCCCAAAGGTGTTTTTTCAAGAGGCAACTTGAAATTGCCTCTTGAAAAAGCACTTTTGGGTCAACCATGACCTGGATAACTGAGAATCTCCATAGACATTGTATGCTAATATTTTATAATGAATTTTAGATATGAAATATACCTCAGATGGGGGGAACCTGCATATGTACTATATCTAATGAAGTGCTCTAAATTTAATGCATTTGATTGTGTTCCACAAAAGCTTAAACAGATCTTAATTTATCTTACTTCCCAGGTTCCATAAAAATATTTTTGCTTTTGCTGCAAGAGACTAAAATAGCCACTCCTCTGGGAAATTATTAGGAGTTCATTGGCTATGCAATTCTCATCCAGTGACTGCCCTAACTTTGCATTAGGTAAAAGTTCATAAACCACCTTGAATAACTTTTTCAAGGGTGGCATAGAAACCTTTAATAGGTAAGAAAAGTATTTCCATGGATGAACATATGCTTTGCCTATAATTGGATCCCAGGTTCAATTTATGTGGTTTCCAAATTCATGTTGGAAGGACTCTGGTCAGCCAGGTATCTATAAACAACATTCAAAAGGAGGATGCAATGACCTTGCTTGACAAAGGACATCTTCCTACCTGACAACGATTCTGCCTTTTCTATCTGTATAGCCTCTCATTTACTCATGCACTAAATGTAATTTCCTGTTATTTGTATAACTTCAGTATTCCTGCCCTATGGTACAGTTTCTGGATTCTGCAAGGCATATAATGGCAGCGGTCGACCCCGAGGTGCGGGGGGCAGCGGTCGACCCCGAGGTGCCTCGCTTGCGGGGTACCGCAGGGATCGGTCCTCTCGCCCCTCCTGTTCAACATTTATGTAAAGCCGCTGGGCGAGATCATCCGTGGCTTTGGGGTGGAATTCCACCAGTACGCTGATGATATTCAGCTGTACATCTCCACCCCAGGCCACCCCAACGATGCCCTTGAAGTGATGTCCCAGTGCCTGGAGGCCATGCGGGCCTGGATGGGGAGGAACAGGCTTCGTCTCAACCCTTCCAAGCCCGAGTGGCTGTGGCTTCCGGCGTCCCGATATAGCCAGCTGGTGCCATCGCTGGTTATTGGGGGTGAATCATTGGCCCCCACGGAGAGGGCTCGCAATTTGGGCGTCCTCCTGGATGCACGGCTGTCTTTAGAAGAGCACATGACGGCCGTGGCCAGGTGGGCTTTCTATCAGGTTCGCCTGATACGCCAATTGCGTCCCTTTCTGGATCGGGACTCCCTACGCACAGTCACTCAGGCACTCGTCATTTCCCGCCTGGACTACTGTAACGCTCTCTACATGGGGCTCCCCTTGAGGTGCATCCGGAGGCTCCAGTTGGTCCAGAATGCGGCCGCGCGGGGGATTATGGGAGCAACGGGACGCTCCCATGTGACACCTCTCCTGCGCGAGCTGCACTGGCTTCCTGTGGTCTTCCGGGTGCGCTTCAAGGTGTTGGTGACCACCTTTAAAGCGCTCCATGGCTTAGGGCCAGGGTACTTACGAGATCGCCTTCTGCCGCCAATAGCCTCCCACCGGCCAGTACGTTCGCACAGAGAGGGCCTCCTTAGGGTGCCGTCCGCCAGACAATGCCGGCTGGCGACCCCCAGAGGGAGAGCCTTTTCTGTAGCGGCACCCGCCCTGTGGAATGACCTACCCCCAGAGATACGCATGATACCTGACCTCCGGGCTTTCCGACGAGCCCTGAAAACACATTTATTTCATCTAGCCGGCCTGGCTTGACCCTATTGTTTCGGTTTTAAATTATAAATTGGTTTTAACTTGGTTGTTTTAAATTGTGGGCCAAAACTATTTAATTATTTTAAATTGTTTTTTAATTTTGTATGCTCTATTTTATTTTGGCTGTTCACCGCCCTGAGTCCAGCTGGAGAAGGGCGGTATACAAATTAAATAAATAAAATAAATAAATAAAAAATATAAGGGAGTCATCAGACAGTTAGAACAATTAATCAGTGGAACAACTTGCCTCCAGAAGTTGTGAATTCTCCAACACTGGAAGTTTTAAAGAAGAGTTTGCACAACCATTTGTCTGAAGTGGTGTAGGGTTTCCTGCCTGAGCGGGGTGGGGTGTAGGGGTTGGACTAGGAGACCTCCAAGGTCCCTTCCAACTCTGTTATTCTGTTATCTCCTATGTGATGTTTGATTTTCCAAATCCAGCTGCCTTTTATCACTGCTAAAGTTTAAAAGAGTAGGCACCATGATACGGTACTGGCAAAGATAAAAAGATAATAAGTATGCTGCAGAAGTTTAAAGACAGTCTTAATAGCAAATATTCTTGATTCATTAATTTGGAAGATGGGAAATGTATTTTCTTAAAATAATCTTGTGTAAAAAAACACACATCATGATGCCATTGTACATTAAAGTGCTAACTTGAGATACAATTGCTAAAGCTTAGTGTGTGTTCTGCTTTTCCTTCATCTTTGAATGCTTATTAAAAGTAAAATTTGGATCTCTTAATTCAAGACCCGATCTATTAGAAGTAGCATAAGTAGCTTTAAATAGTCTAAATCTCTTTCATTTTTAGCTGACGTTATATCAAGTAGTAAACTCCAGAAAAACACATTTTGATTTTAGTTGTTGATTCAGCACAAACGATGTGAATTAATGCAAATATTGAAAATGTATCTTATGAATTGTAGGCAGTAATAAATATGGTATGGCCACTGGTTGGGATTGCTTTACAAGGGGATCATACAGCTTCAAGATTATTGAGACATCCACAGCATCTGAATATAGAGAAAGTTCTGCTATAGGTTACTCAAATTGTGCAACTAAGAGGATTACTCTATATCCAAGCAGCAGACTTTTTAAGAGTGTGCCTGATATTGGATCCAACTTAACAATTTTCATGTTTACTGGCTTTTATTTTTCACAGAGCAGTTATCCAGCATATCTGATTGAAAGGATCTTGGCAACATCATCAGAAAAGGTCTCTGCATGAAAACCTGAACAGCTGCTGTTAGCAAATAAGTTTAGATGGTCCAATGTTCACATTTTTGTTTCAAATTCAGAGCACATGATTCGGTTTTAATATACCAACACTGAGAAGGATAAGTGTACATTTATGGAACATAAATCATACTCTAAAGTTAAGTACTCATGTATATGCTAAGTGCTTCTATTCCTCAATTCATTGTTTTCTGCTCTTCATTTTGTTGATGTCCAGATCCTGTGCTTCTGGTACTGCTTAAATATCAAAGATTGCAGAACCCAACAGTAGAGAAAACAAACTTCATTAACTTCCATGGGGATTAGCAAACCCAGCATTCCTTGCAGGAATCAGGATAATCAAGCATCAATTAAATAATCTTCTCAGATCTAAGAATCATTTGTCTTTAATTTCTTTAAAAGGTATTCCTTTAGCTTATCCTTTTAGGATTTGAAAGCGTTTTAAATGGGTAATTAAACCTTAGGTTTGGTTTTGTTACCAATACCTAACCAAACTTATTACCAAGTTTGGTACTTGTTACCAAATGGTTATTTATTGTTGCAAATAATTTGTTGCACCAATATTGTTGCAAGTTATTTGCAAAATTGTTACAAATAACCATTGCAACATTTTTATTTGATCAGCTGTGAATCTTGAAAAAGGTAGATAAAGTGGCTTACTTTTTCTTGTCTTTATCTTTCTTCAGTGGCTGCTGTGAAGTGGCTTGCAGGTTCTGATACTGTAGTGTTTCAACTGCCACCTTCCGCCTGTTGAAGGCATTCATCTCCTCCTCTAGCTCTCTTCTTTTCTCCTCTACTTTCCTCTTTTCCTCCTGATGTATTCGCTTGAGATGTTCAAACTTCTCATGCAGCTGGTGGGAGAAAGAAAGGAAATCTAACCCAGACTCTGTCTGGCACTAAAACCAATTATGGCCTGCAAAAAGGTCTTCTAATGAGGCAGATTACTCCAGAGTACCCATTACACATCATGTCAGAGTATACGCTACGTAAGATATACGTAGAATACTGTAGTCATGTAGGATGTTTCAACTACATAGCAAATTTACAAACATTCCACAGGGTTCCTGTTTAGTTCCTAAGCCTTCTCTCATAAAAATCCTTCAATCTCACAAACTGGGCCCAAAACATGTTCCTAACTCCTCCTCCTCCTCCTCCTTCTCCAATACCACCTCTACCACCATCACATTACTATTTATGAATAGTATTACTTTGGCCTATGGTCCAAAGAAAATTAAACAGTACAACCCCTGGACCCAAGTGCCCATTTTAGCACTAAAAACTTGCATGCTTCTATTCTAATGTAGGTTGCATTAATAGAGTATGTGAAGTATTCGTACTACTTTATAAAGTCTTAGTAGGACCACACTTAGAATACTGCATCCAATTTTGGTCACCATGTTATAAAAAAGATATAGTGACTCTGGAATGCAGAAAAGAGCAACAAGGGTGATTAGGGGACTGGAGGCTAAATATATGAAGAACAGTCACATTAATTGGGTTTGTCTAGTCTAGTGAGAAGAAAGACTAAGTGTGATATGATAACAGTGTTCCAATACTTGAGGTGTTGTCACAAAGAAAAGGGGATCAATTATTTTCCAAAGCACCAGAAGGCAAGATAAGAAACAATGGATGGAAACTAATTTAGAAGAGACACAACGTAGAATTATGAAGAAATTTCCTAACAGTGAGAACAATTAACCAGTGGAACGGCTTGCCTTCAGAAGTACTGCATCACTGGAGGCTTTTAAGAAGAGACTGGGCAGCCACTTGCCTGGAATGGTATAGGTCTCCTGCTTGAGCAGAAAGTTGGACTAGAAGACCTCCCTTCCAACTCTGTTATTCTGTTTTTCAGGTAAGATAAATGCATCATGGGTATATTCATTGGGCTCAGAGTTACATGCTTAAAGCCCCTTTATGGAAGCTTCATGACCACTCAAAACAGAGATTCTACATCTTCTGTATAAAATTACTTTTACAATTTCAAGGTAATCCTTCCCTTAAAATATCATTTTTCTGCTATTATATGCTCCCTTTTTCTTAATTACTGTATTTTTCAGAGTATAAGATGCACCGGAGTATAAAATGCACCTTAGTTTTTGGGAGGAAAATAAGAAAAAAGCTGATTGGCAGGTGGATGGGCCTCCCGGAATACCCCCAATCAGCTGTTCCCAGAGGTGAATTTTAGCAACAGGTTCCTTGGTTGTGAGCTCTGTGCTTTGCTTTTTTTCCTGCCTCTGAAACTTCTGAAATTCCATTTCAGAAAAAACTTTTTTTCTTGCCTCTGAAAGCCTCTGAAACAGAGCTTCAGAAAAAAAGCCTCTGAAGCTCTGTTTGGGGGCTTCTTTTTTGATGCTTTTTTCAGCCTCTGAAACCTGTTTGAGAAGCTGGGCAGGGCTACAGTCGGAGTATAAGACGGACCCAGATTTTCACCCTCTTTTTGGGGGGGAAAAAGGTGCATCTTATACTCTGACAAATACGGTCGCTGGATTATTTCCTTGAGAATGTGCAATATGTAAGCATTCTGAGATGTGGTTAGGTTTATACCAGTTTTTTATATTGCTAAAGTACATCATGTTTGATTGATATAGAGCAGGGGTATCAAACTTGCGTCATGTCATTGTCACATGACGTATCGTGACTTTCCCCTTCGCTAAAATGGGGGTGGGCATGGCCAGCACATGACACATGTGGCCCGCGGGCCACGAGTTTGACACCCCTGATGTAGAGGAAACAAAAAGTTCCTAGTTCCTTTTGTTTTATATAAATGATTTGCTGCAGAGCACTCTGTAAATTCTACCACAGTTTACTGATTGATACATGGGCAATTCCATCACTGTAAAATAAGCAGGTACATGGGAAGTAACGATCCTCTATGATGCCATCAATTTGGAGCATTTTAAAACATAACAATTATGTTACCCTTCTCCCTGGGAAACCCGTCTTCTGAGTTTTAAGTCCTATGTAGTTTCACATTGTTGAAACAAAACAAAATTGAATAAGTTAAAGAAATGGCAGGACTCTTAAGCTTTAACATCTACAGTGAGATGGGTGGCAAACAAATTTAATAAATAAATAACCAACATCTTATTACAAGCATTTGCATTGCATACATATGCCTACCTACATATGCATGTAATGTCCTAATGCTAAATTTCCAGAGGGATTTAATGATCTACCAGTTGGAAGAGAATATTAGGCCAGTTTAACCTGTTTAATATTAAAAAAATCTGGAAATTCCCTTTGATCAATACAGGCAAAACAAAAAGAAAAACTCAGTCCTATCTAACGTAGGAATTTGCCTAGTAGAGTCATTGTCTGCCATACTCACTTCTCTCTCCTTTTCTTTTAGTTCTGACTCCGTCTCCTTGACCTTGTTCACAAACATCTGTCTCATTTCTTCCTCTTTTTTTTGCAATTCACAAAGGAACTCTTTTCTTTTGGTCTCATACGTTTCTTGAAGGCTGGTGGAAAAAGCAAGTTCCAAATTGTCCAGACATTAAAAGAAAGATGTAAGGTAAACTATTCAAGGTCACACACATCTGAAAATGCATTTTTTTATACCCCATGAAAAAATTTCCATGTGTCAGAAAGGGGAAAATATCAACAGAGAGAAAACGTGAAGAGATATCATGTCTACCCCACACACTGAAGGTAAAACTCCCACAGACCCCAAGATAACATCCAATTTTGACTCAGCCTTCCATCCTTCCGAGGTAGGTAAATTGAGGACCCAGATTGTGGGGGCAATAAGCTGACTTTGTAGAAACTCCGCTTGTGGGGGGCCAAAAGCCTTAATAAGCAGATATATACAAAAGAATGAAGGCTATTGCTATAAGTGCATTGTAAGCCGCCCTGAGTCTACGGAGAAGGGCGGCATATAAATTGAACTAATAAATAAATAAAAAAATAAATTTTCACAACTCCCTGTAGTGTATTATTGGGGGGAAAAGAAGAAAGGTAAGACTTTCTTACCTGAATGGCTGGCTGTCAGGATCTGTATCCTTGAAGCCCATTTCTTCTAGCTTACACCGCCTATAAAGCTCGTAATGGCGAGCATGAGTTTGCTCTCGCAGGTCTTCCATGTTAACCCGGATCAGCATTTCCCGCAGCTTCATAAAGTCACAGTGGCTTTCATTTTCAACTATTTAAACAAAGAGCAGATGTGAAAACACATAGGAGAAAATGATTGGTTCACGGAGGCAAGCATCTGCACCAGTGGTGGGTTTCAAAAATGTTTACTATCACTTCTGTGGGTGTGGACATGGCATGGTGGGTGTGGCTTGGTGGGCGTGGTAGGGGATAGATAATGTAAACTCTCCATTCCCACCCCACTCCAGGGGAAGATTAAGGCCTCGGTGGTGCAGTGGACTAAAGTGCTGTTAAGTGCTAGCACTTAGCTGCCAACTGCCTGCAATTAGTGCAAATTCAAATCTCACGAGGCTCAAGGTTGACTCAGCCTTCCATCCTTTCGAGGTAGGTAAATTGAGGACCTGGATTGTGGGGGCAATAAACCAACTTTGTATAGAACAACACCGCTTGGGGGGAGCCGAAAGCCCTAATAAGCAGGTATATACAAAAAAGTATGCAGGCTATTGCTATAATGCATTGTAAGCCGCCCTGAGTCTACAGAGAAGGGTGGCATATAAATTGGAATAATAATAATAATAATAATAATAATAATAATAATAATAATAATAATAATAATA
>WNWU01020899.1:0-39148 GCA_012654045.1 Ptyas mucosa
TATCTATCTATCTATCTATCTATCTATCTATCTATCTATCTATCTATCTATCTATCTACCTATCTTCCTATCTACCTACCTACCAACCAACCAACCAACCATCTTTCTACTGCAGTATCTATCTATCATCTATCAAATTTATATAGCTAACCATCTCACCAAAGGCGATTCTGGGTATGCCCAACAGTACCAGATATAGAACAACAGTTATAAAAAAAATATATAAAATTACATATTAAAAAGAAAGATTACACGAAGTAAATATACAAACCCTGGGCAATAGGAATGGCTACCCCAGCAATGGAGCTATCTAATCGTCTCTTCTGAAAATCTAGCTGGTATCTCAGAAGAGAAACTGTGAAAGGATTCCAAATTATATTACAAATTACAACAGTAGTTAAAAGACAATATTATAGCTAAGCACAGCTTAAGAGCTGAATAAAAAGTTGATTACATACAGTTCCTGAACCTGTGCAGACAAATAAAAATTAGAACCAGCTGACCACCAAACAGGAAACGGGAAAAAACTAACACAATTTCTTGGTTAGTCTGCTTACTACTTCTACCAAAGCAGCAGGGTTTTTTGAACCAAAACCTCTGTTACTTCCTTCAGTTGAAAGTTTATGAGAGAGAATCAGAAACCACTGTGACAGTGGTAAATTCTATTCTTCTCCTAATTCAATCTACAGATTTCTACTGAGCTTGTATCCTTGATTTTAAAAGAACTCCAAAATCTGTATCTCCAACAGCAGATACTCTGGATATTTTCCCTCCCTATATTCTGCTTCTGTATGTTACTAAGAGCCACGCCTCAATTCATGGATGTGGATTCTGCCTGAACCTGAGTGGTGGGAAGGCCGGTTGGCTGTGAATGTCAAAATCTGCAGCATTCAGACTCTCTAATTGTCTATCAAAGCTTTCCTATTCCTTCAGGCCCTACCTGTGTTAAGAACACTGACTGAAGGATGCTTTCCTGCCAGCTAGTGGATGCTAGTGGAAGAGGGGGGAAAGCAAAACAGCAGAGCTGTGCCATGTACACTGAAATTAAGTACCACTTGCTGGCATCTTAACCAATGAAAAGAGCCTGTGATACAATGCAAACAGAGCCTCTTCATCAGCCCCAAGCAGCAACCAGGGTATGTACAGGTACTTAATACAGAGACAGTAAAAGAGACATGGCAAATATGAAAAGAATCCATGTGACTTGGCAATCCAACTCACTCAGCCCGCTGCCTTTTAGAAGCCTGAAGACTATTATTTCCATCACCTTAATGCTGTAAGGTGTTGTGGAAACTGTAGTCCAGGAAGTAAAAGACAGACCTGGCCCTAATAAAAGTGTTGTGTTGAACGAAAACAAATGGCGTCTCTGTCTGCACTTTTACTTCCTGAGGAAGTGTCAGAAGAATAATCCTCTAGTTTGAAAAGCAGAAGTTGAACTCTGCATAAACCTTTGGGAAGCTGTACAGGGGAAAGGTAGTTAATTACCATGACTACCACATATGGGGGGGGGGAATCTGCATAGGGTTTTTTCCACCACTCAAAAGCCACTGCAGTGTGACCTCTTCCTTTAACCAAAGAAATAGAAACTTGTGGCTCTGAGCTTCATTAAATTATCTAGAAGAGAATTCTGTATTTAAGGTACATGTTTTTAGTGCATGGTCACAATACACCTCCTGCTTATAAGCTTTCTTTTTGTCATAATGTCCTTGGTTCACCAAAAAGGACATTGGTTCCTCTGCAACTGTTGATCTTATATTTAACTTGTATCAAGGCTGTAGCTGTGGAGATGGTCAATAGTATTAAGTATCTGGGGATGAAGATGGCTAACAGTCTGACTTGGTCTCTTTCTACATTATCTTCAGAGAAGCGTGCAAACCAGTGCTTGCATTTCCTGCATCAGATGAAGAGGGCACATCTTTCTCCTTCTGTCCTGGCCACTTTTTACAGAGGCACAATTGAGAGCGTTTGAACAAATTGCATCAACATTTGATTTGGTGGCAGCAGTGCCTCAGATAGAAAGTCCATACAGAGAGTGGTAAGGACAGCTGAGAAGATTATAGGATGCTTCCTTACCGTTATTCAAGTTACTGCTTATAAATGCTATGTGCTTAGAGCTCAAAGAGACACCCCCACACTTCACAGTCTGTTTCTGTTCCTCCCCTCTGGGAGGAGGTTTCAAAGTATTTTTAGCAGGACTACTAGATTCTGTAACAGCTTTGTTCCCTATGCCATCCATCTGGTAAACTCGCAGGATTTTTCCCCCCCCCCCGCCATGTATATGTATACATTTGAACTAAACTGTGATGTTTCCCTGTGTCATGTGTGTGTGTGTATGCGGGTATATGCATAATGATTATCCTTTGAGAGCTGAATGCAACAAAATTTCATTTTAATGTATGCTGGTTAGTGTACATTTAAAGTAACAAAGTTTTTATTCTATTCTATCCTATCATTAGAGATTCTGGAGTGTATTGAAAATGTTGAAATGTTACTACTTAAGGCTATTTACTTTGCTGTATTCAGAAATGGTACTGATACGGTTACATCTATGAACCTCATCCAGGTCATGGTTTCCCCAAAGGTGCTTTTTAAAAGACAATTGAACTTTCTTGTTTTTTTCCTGGAAAACATTTTGCTTCTCTTCCAACTTCTTCAGTTCTTCACATCTATTGATGTGGTTTCTTGAGATAGGAACAGTGGTGGGTTGCTACTGGTTCGCCCCAGTTCGCATGAACTGGTAGCAGCTGCGGCGGGAGGCTCCACGCACCTGCCCAGATGTCATCAAATACAATCTGCGCATGTGCAGAAGCTTCTGCACATGCGCAGAAGTAGCACACACATGAGCGAAACAAGTAGCAAAGTTAAATGAAACCCACCCCTGGATAGGAATCATTGGAAGCTCTACCACCACCAAAAGATGCAGCCTCACATTTTGTTTTAAGGCAGTAACTGGTTAATGTGGTCAGACATGATTAGATATCTTGTGGCCTCTAAATCCTTTGGACTACAATTTCCATAACCCAGTCCATGTTAGAAAGGACTTCTGGAAGTAATCACTCCAAAGATCCAGAGCTGTCAATTGCCTATCTTTGGCATGTGGAAGGTATTGGGTCAGAAACCTATAGAACAGTGATGGCTAATCTTTTTGCCATCATGCGCCAAAAGCAGGAGGAGCAGGGGGTTACGTGTGTGTGTGTGCCCATACCCATAATTCAATGCCCCACGTGTTCCCGCCGCTTTTGGCCCACGACGGCAAATAGGTTACCAGTGAGCCCGTTAGGCCAGTTTTTTGCCCTCCCCAGGTTCCAGAGGCTTTCTTGGAGCCTGGGGAAGGCGAAAATGGCCTTCCCCACTCCCACCCCTAGAGGTCCTCCGGAGGCCGGAAATGGCCCATTTCCCGATTTCCGGTGGGCCCAGAAGGCCCAAAAATCAGCTGGCCGGCGCACGCATGCATGCTGGAGCTGAGCTAGGGCAATGCTTGTGTGCCCACAGATATGGCTCTGCATGCCACCTGTGGCACGCATGCCATAGGTTCGCCATCACGGCTATAGAGCATCAAATTAGAAACTAGTCATTCCTGTGATAGCTTGCAGAAGGCCAGTCTTTTATCTTCTATCCTTTCTATCTGTGTGATTTAATACACATGAATAAAAACACAAGAACACACACAGGCACACAAGGTTCTTAAAGTCAAGGTTGCTATGTCTATATTTTTTAGTGAAGGGATGAGACAGATCATAGCAGCTGTTGCTCTGGCAAATAGGGAGTTCTGGGGGGGTGGGGGGGAAGAAACCTCCAGGGATCTTTGTTTTGTGGAATTTACATCCGGGCTGTTCCAGATAAAATTTGGAGGCAGCTACCATAAATTTATAGCCCTACTCTGTGCTGCCTGCATTCCAACCTGCTATTTTGTTTGCTCACTCTTTATTGTGGGATAAGAAGGGAAGAGCAATAAGTCTGGCATAATACTAAAATCCAGTTAATAAAAATCAGACAAAAGCTAACTTTCCTAGGAGAAAGGCCCTGGCTGGCTGAGGCTACCCAAAGCCTATGTTAACTAATACTTCTGCTGGAATAACAACAATGACTTGATTCCATCCTGCAGAAACTTTCTTTTTATGGTTGTAGGAGGAGACAGAGACATGTGACATACTTTGCAAAGAGAAGACTATTTTCTCCAGGAGCAAGACTTCTCTTCCCCAATAGTCTACTCTTTCTATTATCCTGTTCCCGTTCCCAATCCATTGCTGTGAAATATCAGGTCTTAATTAACATCCATTCTATCCTTTGTAATACCTCAAGAAAGGAGGTATTACAGCTTAATATTTTATTCTTGTACTTTAATAGATGACTCCTATGCTGAAAGCCTTTACAATTGAAACGAGAGGAAAGTTTACATGAAATTCCAAATAATACATGACATATTGTACTGTAAAGTAACCAACAATGTTTGGCTACAACAAAGCCTGATAAGTACCTAACCCATTTTGTAGTTTATGATTCAGCGTGACATGTAACCTAGAACACTGGAAGATTTGAGTAAAGTCTTGTTAAAGTATTGGTTTAAACACATTGAGCAATCATGGTATATATTCACAGAATTACTTTAACAAGACAAATAGGGAGAATATTTGCCATAGGGGTAAAAAAGACATCAAATGTTAGATAAAACTATGTGAAAAAGATAAAGCTTGTCAACCAGTTTATTCTTTCAGTAAACATTCTTGTTTTATTGATAATATAGAAGAGAAATGGAGGAAGAAGGCCTATTCATTCATGCAAAATAAAGTTTAATAAATGTTAACTTCATTCATTGGCTTTTATTAACCGAATAACAACTGGAATTCCAATAAAAATTGATAATATTGCTTAGCAATACAGTTAGCAGTAGCAATGCTTCCACTAAAGTATATTACGCAACCTGGAAATGTTGTAGACTGGTCTTATTTTAAGTCTGGATAAAGCCAACATTTACTTTTGAAAGGAATCCAGCTATTTGAACTGAAGTGAGCCATTGGCTTCATCTAGGAAGCCAGCAGCTGTGGAGGCATTATGCATCAAAACACTTGGCAGCAATAAAAAGCAATAAGATTCTTACTCATCAAAGACACCACAAAACTGAATACAAATAGGGAGAATATTTGCCATGGGGTAAAAAAATATATTAATCATAAGATGAGGATATAATAGTTCGTGGGAATAGAGTGGGGGAGTATGATTATAACTGGCAACAATTCCTCCATCCTACTATATTAAATAATGTTTGTATTAGTCTTGCTTTTGGCCAACTCTTCAGTGCCAAGAAAGGCTTCACTTGGATTGTTCTCCCTGATGCATTTATAATCACATTTTAGAGAGCTTCTGTTCAATATTCATTGCTGCATACAGTATATATTCTGCCATTTTTTCCTGATATCTCAAAGTCCTCCTCCTCCTTCTTCTTGCTGCTCCACGGGTTAATTGTTCTTACTGTTAAGAAGTTTCTCCTTAATTCCTTCTCCTAATTAAACTGTTCCTCCTCCTCCTCCTCCTCCATGTACATTACTTAAGACTTAAGGCCAAAATTCATTAATGTACGAACACTTCTACGCAACTCGCACTGGTTTTTTAATGTTATATTCAGTTCTGAAGGGGGGGGAATCAAATAACATTATATTCATTAACTCCAACATTTACAGCATAAATAAGATTGATCAATCCTTTTTTGTACAATATCTGCAATTGTCTAAATTATTTAAACAGTTAATTTTTAACCAACCCTGTATAAGTACTACTGTGTTAAAGTAATAATAATGTATAGGTTTTACAACAATACCGTGTTTCCCCGAAAATAAGACCCTGTCTTATATTTTTTTTGAACCCCGAAATAAGTGCTTGGCCTTATTTTCGGGGAGGTCTTATTATTTGAGGGCACGTGGAGCAAGATGGGGCTCCTCTTGCCATCTTACCTGATTTCCAGCTCTGTCTCCCTAACACCAACCAGAGGAAATGGTAGGGACTGGCTGCGTATGCGGTTAAATATTTTTGGGGAGGGCTTATTTTCAGGGGGTGGTTTATTTTAGTGCATACACTCAAAAGCGTGACTGGGCTTATTATCAGGGTATATTTTTAAAAATTGCACTTGAAAAAAGATCCATGTATAAATGTAAGACCATATTGATATGACACTTGATTTGTAGCGTTCAAATATTTTCTCAGCAGTTCTCTCAAGTTACAGTTCAGTGCAGGAAATGGTGAATTGCTTTAACTCTGAACAGCTCAGAACACCTGAATACAGTTCAGGTGTTGATGGCCTGTTCTCTAGTTTGAAAAGAAATGGGCAGTGATAGTCTAAAGCAGTGTTTCCCAAAGTTAACAACTTTAAGTTGAGTGGACTTCAATTCCCAGAATCCCCCAGCCGGCATGTGATTATTCTAAAGCTATGCTCATTGGGACATGAATGTGCATGTATTTTTTTTTCTGGGAACCTGAATGATCTGTGGTGAACATTAGATGATGCGATACAACAAGGGACATGGATCATAAAACTGATGTATCAAAGATCAAGGTTTGAGAGAGCAAATGTTATATATATATACAGAACATGAAGATGTCTAAAGCAAGCAGATGAATTTCCATTCTCTGATAGAATGTTTATTAATTATAGGTTAATGGATGGAGAAAGGGTAAGGTGCACAAATCTTGGATGAAATGTAGTGAATAGTTTGTGATCTGTCATAAGGAATTAATATTTGTTGAAAGAACTGAAAATGTGTATAATTGTACTTCTGCCCACTTTGTTATGATATGGCAGGACAAATACTAAAGTATAATGAGCACAGGGGTAATGAAGTTGTTAAATAGTGTGCACGTTCAACCAGGCAGCAAGGGTGAATGAGTCCTGAATAAATGGGGATTGAACACAGAAGTGAGTAAACAGAATGAAAGAAATACATTGAGGTAAGTTAAATCCTATAAAGAGAATGAATGAAGAATGAATCTCAAAACATCTAGGAAGGAAGGGTGACTCATCTGAAAGAAGATGATTGAGAAAGCCTTGGTTAGACAGAGCCCATGGCATCCTCCAGAGCCAATTCTAGTTTAGAGGTTCCAAATTGTAGAGGACATCCAAACTGAAAAGATTTCTGAAAAACAGAATAAAGTGAACAGTAGTATGTGTGTATCAATGTGCCTGCTTTGAAGGTTAAATATATTTTTGCAACAACGGGTGCTGATGTAATTAAGAATACTTACTGCGATTCACAGTAAACAGGGTGAAAATATCTGAGAAAAGGGGGAAAAAATCATCCAGGACTGAAAATCAGAGGCATAAAGCTAAAAAAAAAAGTGAAGGAAAAAAAGAAAGAAACAAGAGGGCGTCTTTTTGAAATTCCTAACAAAATTGGAAGATCAACCAAACTACAGGAGGCACCAGAATATGATTTTGCCCAGGGGCAAAAGAGTGTCAACCTTGGCAAATTTAAGACTTGTGAACTTCAACTCCCAGATTTTCCCAGCCAGCCATGCTGGGAGTTGAAATCCACAAGTCTTAAAGCTGCCAGAACTGGACACCCCTGGTTTCTAACCAGTTTGGAACTGTAAAAGTGCAGAGGTGAGAAGCTTCAAAAAGCCAACATACATAATGATCTATGGACATGTTGGAAGCATCAATAGAAAGGTCTGGAGAGATCTAGAGAATGTTTTGGACAGGATTCAGCTATATTTAATTTCCTAATTTCTTATGTTTCCTATTTCTTATGTTTCTATATTTATTTTCCTAATTTCTTATGTTTCTTATATCCTTTTTGTATTTAATTTCTTTGGATTCATATTTTTGTTCTTTTCTTTTGCTCTGTTACTTACTTCAAAAGTGAATAATTATGGGTATGTTGTTTTTTTTTATAATAAAAAAGTGTCAGTATCACCTTTCTGACAGGCAATGTTGTGTTCTCTGGTTCAGGAAATAGTGGTTTTTTTAAAAGAGAGGATGCAAATGTAATGTTAGCAACATTCTGCCTGCTCTTTTTTTTCTCATGACTTCTCTTCAAGGTTGCTTTTTTTAAAAAAAAACCCACTGAACTGCGCTCAAGAAAAGTGTACAATAGGATTACATGCTTTTGAATCAGGCTATGTTGCTGGGTTGTAGAAATTTGACCTTAAGACTTAATTTTCAATTTTTTTTCATCATGAGCCTTTCTTCAATTCAATTCTGCACCTTCAGATTTTATCTTTTCCTCTTTAACCTATTTGTAAAAAAAAAAAATCAAGCCTTTTCAAGATGGCCTTCCATATATACAGAGGGTGGCAAGAAAAGTGGTTCTTTTATACAGAGACTTCAGGACCTGTCCTGGGAAGTCTGAAGGAACTTGGGATGTTTAATCAAGAGAAAAGATGACCAAGGAAGATATGTCAGTAAGGAGAACCACAGTAAAATGACAAAAAGTAATTTTTCAATGGCCTTAAGAACTAGGCCAAGAAATAATAGATGTACATTACACCAACCTATATTGAATTTGAATTTGAATTAATTAATTTGTTTGTTTGTCCATCTATCTATTTCCCACTTTTATTAGTTTTATAAATAACTCAAGGCAGTAAACATACCTAATACTCCTTCCTCCTATTATTCCCATAACAACAACCTTGTGGGATGAGTTGGGCAGAGAAAGAATGACTGACCCAAAGCCACCCAGTTGGTTTTCATGCCTAAGACAGGACTAGAACTCACAGTCTCCTGCTTTCTAGCCTGGTGCCTTAAGCACTAGACCACACTGGTTCTGAACTGAAAGATAAAGGAATAATAATGAAAAAGGAAATATAAGGAAATAAGCCAATGGTAAGATCTGTGCAATAGTGAAATAGGCTACTTAGGGAGGTTATGGGTTTTCCATCTCTGGAGGTTTTCAAAAAGAGGCTGGACAAACTACCTCTCCTGATGGCTTAAAATGATTTTTTTTTTTGCATACTGCAGAAGGCTGACTACTAGGTGATATTTGTGATCCTTTCTGGATCTACAATTCTATGATTCTGTAGTGGATGGGCTACTACGAGTAGTCCTTGCTTAACAGTGGCACTTGGGACTGGGAATCCCCATCGCTAAGCAACCCATCATAAAGTGCAATAGCACATGATATTTATACGAAGGCAGTTGTTGTGGCTGGGGTTGTTAAGTGAATCCTGCACAGGTCAGTGACCGCCATTTGTGACCTCTTGCTAACCTTCCCACTGATTTTGCTTGTTGGAATTATGTACTGAAGGTTACAAATGGCAATCTGGTGACCATGGGATACTGTGACTGTTGTAATTGTGAGCCAGTGGCCAGATGCTCAAATCACAATCACATACTGCAGAGTTGCTGCAATGCAATGACCACAACTTCAACAATCAGTAACTTCCTCATTCCGTGTTGCCTTAACTTCAAACCGTTGCTGAATGAAGTGGTTAACTAAGGATTACCTGTATTAGAGCTGGTTTCATCTTTAGGTGAAACGAAACATGGATTTCAGGGGCTTCCGTGAGACAAATAGCCAGCTAAATATCTGCTACCCTCTTTACATCTTTTCTTCTGTTTTTTTCGCAGCAAATATAGTTTATCATATATTATAGAGGTGCATTTGTCAAAATTTCTGTTTTGTGCTATATTATTTCTGCCTCATGTTTGTGAACTACTATCAATATAAAAATGTTGTCTTTAACTAGTGGACCATGGGTTCTAGGAAAAGTATTGAAACAACTACGTAGATATTGCCCAATAATTCATTTAGCACTGCTTACAAGTATGTGACAAATGTTCACTGATTGAATAAAGTACTGAGCATCATAAGTACTTAGATGTTCCTTTGAAATTGCTAGTCAGATAAACCACAACATATTAATTGTGAAACCACCATGCCAAATTTGTCTGATTATGGATAGGTGTGAATTATGTGAAGATTGCAAGCTGACATAAAAGCAAGCCTTTTTCTCAAGCTGTTTATTACCAATAAAAATATGCCATCCTTTGGACCATGCCATGTGACTGTGTTTTCCCAAGGGGGGGGGAAATTAGTTAACTGATTAAATAATCAGCTGAATACTTAAAACTGTTTCAACTTTATGTCTACTAGTTTATGTTATGAAAGTCAGAGACGTCACATGTCCTTTTTAATTATTTATCTTCTCCAACCTCCTCAATTGATGTTAAGAATTATGAATTGGGGGGGGGGGTGCCTTCAATACTAGATAATGGGGTCACAGCTTTTATCTTTTACACAAAGATTATATTTAAATGAGGCTTTGCAAAGCATTTAAAGGTTTGTGTGCTTTGCAAAACGGTGTAGGTTGGTGTGACCCAAAAGCCCTCTCCTGGAAGCTTAAAAAAGCCTAAAAACACTTATTTTAAGAATTCTTAGTATAATGGACGTGCACACTTATGGAAATCACCTGGGAAGAACTTTGAAATAGCCTGGTTGAGCCTTCTTTGTACTTCAGAGAAATACTTCATTCACACTGACATGCTTTGTGAAGCACCTCTTCAGGTCTTTCTGTCAAAATGTGGGACTGGGTGAAGTTCACAAATCAAGGGAAGTGCCTGATAAATTAAGAAATGTAGTTAAGTCTAATAATTCAGATATTTGCTCACCGTTCGTATTCACCAGGTTAAAGCCAAACATAAAGTCTTACTGCATCTTTTATTTATTTATTTATTTTATTTTATTGAGTTTGTCAAACATGTATGAGATAACAGGTATAAGTATAAACATGGACATGAGCACGTGAAATGAGTACAAAATGGGGACAGTAGGATGGACTACTCTGTCTGCTTGTAGTTCCTCCTCAGAAAATCGAACGAAGGCAGTATATTTTTTTTTCTTACCTAAGTCTGCTGCTTAGGGATATATCTAGACAAGTCAGTTTAATGTACTTTTCTCTAGTCTGTGGAGCACCATAAGAATATGCTAGCATCATTCGATCAATCTATGTAGCCAGTCTCAACTTTGTCTCAGTAAGGAGAGTGACCATATTCTAATAAATTACTGCAGGGCAAATTATGGGGCAGAGACAAATGGATCTCAGCCCCTGCCCCCAATTGAGGAAAAGCATGCACAGGTTGCTCTACCTCTTATGGGCTGGGGGTTGCGAAGTGAGGATGGATGGATGGATGGATGGATGGTACAGTAGACAGACAGATAGACAGACAGACAGACAAACAGACAGACAGACAAATAGACAGACAGACAGACAGATAGATAGATGATAGATGGATGGATGGATGGATGGATGGTACAGTGTGTTTAACCATGTCACCTATCAGAAATATTAAATGTAATTACAGTTCTAGTGACTAGATGTGACCTGCCTGTCAGTTAGCAAACACATGACATTACAGAGCAACCTGTTTTTCTTTGTGGAGCTAATAGGCAGGTCACTATATGAAGTCTGGGTCTACCATTAAGAAAAAGTCTGGTCTACTTACTATCACTACAATAGCAACAAACTCATTAGGGAATGTGGTAGACCAGGACCCCTCTAAGATGGCCAGCGTATTCAAGACAAATGTCTTGATGGTGGCAATGGCTTTAGAAAGGTTCTGGCCTATAACTTTTTTTAGAGATCTCAAAGCTGCTTTCTCCTAATGGCCTGAGGGAGAAGCTGGAAGGATAAATTCGTACATGACCTGAAAGCAACCAATAGATCTGAGCAGATTCCAGCCTCTACTGCATTTTCACCATAGTTGCATTAAATGTGACACAAATTGTGCATATAACAAAATGTCTGTCAGGAAAGGATGGCACATTGCCTTATCCAATCAGACAAATTGAAAATTAACTGATCTTGATTATAGGCTGGGGAATGAAATGAAGGCTATGTTAAATAGACATGTCATTGAAGAATGGTCAGCAAGCCATCTTTGAGCCAAAATTAGGGGAAGACGTTAAATGTGCCCTAGGGGATATTGCATGTGATATATATTTTTAAACACTTACTTGAATTCTAGTATTTAGACTAGTATCTAACACATTAAATTCTAGTAACTAGAGAAGAAATAACAGTGTTTTCTTATTTCTGAAGCTAGAGTTACAGGAATCATGTTTCTTGCACCCAGATGAGCCCCAACCAAGGTTAGAAAGATCTCATGAAGAATGTTGATTAGAGAGGATTGGGCCATGTGCACAAAGAGGGAATTATTTTACAGCTGATAAGAATATGAGGTAAGAGAAAGGGATGCCAGATATCATTCAAAATGGAGAGGTACTATAGCATCTTTCTTTGAAATGCAGTATAGCAACTTTGATTTGTGAGAGGTGTCCCAACCCTAATTGTTGTTTTAACAAGCTGCTCCCGTACTTAATTGTGGAAGGAGAAGAGATAAGAAAGCAGTCATGACACATCCTTGCAATCTGTTACATTTCACCAGAGACATAAATTCTATAACTATTTGAGCTCCTTGACAGACCTTTGGAACTGTTATAAAGAATCCCACAGTGAGATGAACAACTAGGAAAACACATTTGAATTACCTATTTTAATATTAACTACTCAAAGATCTATAAGTAATTTGAATAGAATAGAATAGAATAGAATAGAATAGAATAGAATAGAATAGAATAGAATAGAATAGAATAGAATAGAATAGAATAGAATAGAATTTTTTTATTGGCCAAGTGTGTTTGGAAACACAAGGAATTTGTCTTGGTGCATACGCTCTCAGTGTACATAATATCATGTTGTCTTTCCACAGTATCTGCCACTATACAAAATATAATGAAATTTAGAAACATAAATCCAAACTGTTATTTCTTTAACACAAGAAACCACCGAATAAATGAAGTGGAGAAATGAGGTATTTTCCCTCTTAGTTATAAGTCTGACTTAAGTGGTTACCAGTTTGGTTTCTGTATTTGCTGCATTGGTACATTCCAATTAATATGTGCTTTTTTCCCCCTGCAATTGGATTTCACCTGCAACTACCAGTCAAAATATAGTAATCTTGTTCAACTTCATACAAAGCTATGGATTACTTAACTATGATTTAAACCAAGTTGCCTAAACCAACTATCATTTAAACCAAGTTGGAATAAACCAAATTGGCTAAATTCATGCAACATAAAAGTATGGTATATAGAATTTTATAGCCAGATCACATAGTATGCTAGGTCAGGCCACCCAGCTCAGATGATGGCTTAGCAAAGTCTGTCATTCCATCCATTGAGTATCTATTCTGTCTTTTCTTCCTCGATGGATTTTTCTTGTAAGAAAAAAGTAAGACAAGAACATAGAGGAATACAAATAGAAGATATTGTCACACATTTACACAATCATAACTTCTGAAAACACTCCTTTCTTAGTAAAAACATTGTCAGTGCTCCAAAAAAATACTATTACTAAGCAAGAGACACACAATTTTTTCAAAATTTTGGTCAAGCCTTATTCAAGCTAGACAACATTTTAAGAATCACACAGTTTCTCTTCTCAAAGTTTATAAGATATCTGAAGTGCGTTATGAGACTGGGTTTGCACGGTGTGTGTGTGACTCTATGCATGCAGGTATTTTTATTTCTTTTTCAAACATCATTTATTTTGTGTGTTACAGTCTTGAGAGGAATTATAATCAGTGGAGTCTGTAAGCAGAAATATGGCCTTCCTCATTTTTACAGACATCACAGGATTTAAAGAACTTAACACAGTACAAGGCTGGTCTTAAATCATCATCTTTCTGGATGTATTTGGAATGGAACATACACTTGTAAAATAGAAGAATGATTTCAACAATGCAGAGAAAGCATTCACAAGATTTGGATATCTCTACATCAGGCCAGATCCCAGGCCGGATGCATCACATACTGGCCTCACCCATGGCCAGTTTAGTGAAGAGGGAAGAAAGTCCCTATACGTCACGTGATACCAACATAAGTTTGACACCCCAGCTCTACATGATATCTTTTGCCAAGTCTGTCTTTCTTAAACACATTCATTTATAGAGCACTCTGACTTAGTTGGTGTTCTCCAAAGTCCTGTTTAGCTCCCTGCTTACCCGCCTGAAACCTTGGATCACCTTTGGAGGCCTTCATTCAGAAGCTTCCACCAAGCAAAGCAAAATAAGTGGGTATAAGGGAGCAGATCTCCTCAGATCTGAGGCATCATGGGCATCATAGGTATCACTATACTTCTATAGTCTGTTTTTAGTTGGTATATGTTCATCCTCCAGGAATTCTTTTCTTTAAAGTCAGTTGTAAACCTCAATTTCTAGAAACATATTCATAATGAAAATTTGTTCTTCTCCTATGAATATCTGCCATTCAGCTAATGTCTAATGAGGCTGTTCTCTTGAGCTATCACATCTCTTGGAGGTTCATTGTGACCTGGAGAGAGACTGTTTAGTGAAATTTGTATTTTATTAATAAACTTACCTGAGCAAGTAGACAGAATGCAGCTTGAGGGTGAGAATTGCATGTAGATTCTCAATACAAGGACTTTCCTGAAATCACAAATGAAATTTGTAAGGCGTAAAAGGATTAACTACATGTGGATAACTTATTGTGGTTTTAATGGCATTGAAATGAAATGAAATGAAATAATGAAATGAAATATAGGTTTGTTTGTCCAAATCTCAGCATGAGCCTTAGCATTCCATTTAAAATCTGAGTGTGGTTCTCAACCTAAAAAAACCTCTCCATTAAATTCATGAAGTGGGGGGTTGCAACCCATTTGTCAGTGTACCCCCTGTCCATTGATAGGATATGAGGAAAAGTTCCTTTCTCTCCCTTCCCCCACTGCTGAACATCCTCCAAATCTGCCCAATTAGATTAAAGGAGTCTCTGAAGCAGATCTGGGTACTCACGGAGATTGAAAGGTAAACAGCCAGGATGGTGTGTAGCAGTTAACTACGGATTAAGGTGCAAGTCTTCCCTTAGCCATGAAAGATCCCTGGATGACTTTGAACCAGCCAATCTGCCTTGGCCAAAAAGTTGTTTCAGTGATAGAATGAAGGGAGATTGTCCTATATTCAGAGGTGGTATTCAGCAGGTTCTGACCAGTTCTGGAGAACCGGTAGCAGAAATTTTGAGTAGTTCGAAGAACTGGTAAATACCACCTCTGACTGGTTCCGCCCCCGTTTATTCTTTGCCTCCTGAGTCCCAGCTGATCAGGAGGAAATGGGGATTTTGCAGTAACCTTCCCCTGAAGTGGGGAGGGAATGGAGATTTTACAGTATCCTTCCCCTGCCACGCCCACCAAGCCACACCCACCAAGCCACTCCCACCATGCCATGCCATGCCATGCCACACCCACAGAACCAGTAGTAAAAAAAATTGAATCCCACCACTGCATATATGTCACCCTGGTGGAGGAAGAGAGAGTTTGCAAAGATTGGGAAAGGGAGGGGAAATCCCAATGTTTGCTTACCTAGCATAGAATACATTCTTTAAAATGTGCAAGGCAAAAGAACCTCCCCTCCATTATTGTCCTACATATGTATGACTGCTATTTAGTAGTAGAAATTCCATGATATTTATTCCAAGTAAGCCGAAAAGATTGCAACCTTTGATATCTAACTATCTCATGAAGTAAACAAAAACTTTCAGTGCAAAGTCCTCACTTAATCTACCTCATTAATTAATGTATTACTTAATAGCATAATGGCACCATCTGAACAAAGACTAATATTGTACAGTGCCAAATGCCTTGGTAGTACAGTGGACTAAAGCACACTGTTATTAACACCAGCTGCCTGCAATTATTGCAAGTTCAAATCTCACCAGGCTCAAAGTTGACTCAGCCTTCCATCCTTTCTAAGGTAGGTTAAATGAGGACCCAGTTTGTGGGGGCAATAAGCTGACTTTGTATAAAATATACAAAAGTATGAAGGCTATTGCTTAACGCATTGTAAGCCGTCCTGAGTCTCTGGAGAAGGGCGGCATATAAATCAATTTTTTTAAAAAAATGGTACTACTGTGATACATTCTATCAAAGCACTCTTCAGTATTGCCAGTCCAAATCAATGGGCTTCACAGCACCTATGAGAACTAATTTTGTCTAATAGTTAAGACATTAGATTAGGAATGGAAAAACCTGAATTCTGATCCTGTTTTCCCCCTGGCAGTTGAGTGACTTTGAGCCAATTGTTTTCTCCCTGCTCTAGAAAGAAGGCTATAGCAAACTACTTCTCAAAATGCTTGGATTGCTAGGACAGGAATCAAATCTGATTTAAAGAGCCTGAGTGGCATAGGAGGCTAATGCCTCCTACTAAGGCAGCATTTAACATGCAGCTGCCTGCAATTACTGCGAGTTCTAATCTCACCAGGCTCAAGGTTGACTCAGCCTTCCATCCTTTCTAAGGTAGGTGAAATGAGGACCCAGATTGTGGGGGCAATAAACTGACTTTGTATAAAATATACAAAAGTATGAAGGCTATTGCTTAACACATTGTAAGCCGCCCTGAGTCTCTGGAGAAGGGTGGCATATAAATAAATAAATTTTTAAAAAGGCATTAATAAAGGAGAATATTTGTAATTCAGAGTTGAAATAAGGGGTCCTTGGTGCCCTCTGAGCTTGGTTGCTTTCTTGCAGATGTTTCATTACCCACACTAGGCAGCATCATCAGTGATCCCTTAGAGGCATTTTTAAAAAATTAATACACCCCTCCCTTTTTACAGAAATGAGAGTTGAGGTCTCTCAGGAGAAACCAAACAGCCAAATGCAGTGGGAAAGAGTTATTTAAGAGTGAAGGGTAAAACAAGACAGGTTAGGATCAAGAATTAATAAATGATGAGTTACACTGAATTGAATACAAAACAAAGTGGTTAGTTCCAAAGAAATAGACTGAAGGACTTTGAGCATAATAGAAAAATTAAGTGTGAATCAAATGTAGAAAACCAGAACGAATGGTTTAAAGCAGGTCTGCACAACAGATGTTCTCTGGGCCATATGTGCTCTGCCAAACAGCCTTGGACAGCCCAATGGCATTTTTTGAAAACTCAATAAATTTGCCAGCATCCAAAATATCCACTGTTGAATGCTTCCAACGTCTCCCGGCTTTCATTGCTGCTGCCAACACTCCAACTGTGTGGTACAACCGTTATTTCTTTGCAACCCATGATGATTTCTCAGTTATCAGTGTAGCCCTTTCCCCTCAAGGAGGTATGCAGGTCTGGTATAGAGGAGAGGAGGAAATTGGATATGTTGTGGTTGTACGGAATTGATGAGATCCTGAAAAAAAAGAAAAGGCAAGAAGTCTCAAAGACACATGGCAAGGTAACCAAACAGGTAAACCGAGGTATTGAACAGATTTTGTTACATGCATTTTGCTTACCACATGTTTTAATTTCTGCAGCTCACTATTTCTTTCTCCTTTCTTCAATTTACATAACATTCCTTAAGCTTCAGGCAGGAAGCCCTATATCATTTTAAACAAATGGTTGTCCAATCTCTTCATAAAAATTTTAAGTGTTGAAGCATTCACAACTTCTGGAGGCAAGTTGTTCCACTGATTAATTGTTCTAACTCTCAGGAAATTTCTTCTTAGTTCTAAATTAAGTAAATACTTATGGGATCGCCTTCTGCCACCGATTGCCTCCCACCGGCCGGTTCGCTCCCACAGAGAGGGCCTCCTCAGGATGCCGTCAGCCAGACAATGCCGGCTGGCGACCCCCAGGGGGAGAGCCTTCTCTGTGGTGGCACCCACCCTCTGGAACGATCTACTCCCAGAGATACGAGTAATTCCAGACCTCCGGACTTTCCGTCGGGCCCTAAAAACCCATCTTTTTCAACTAGCCGGGCTGGCCTGATTTTATGTTGCTTTTATATTGTGATATCGATCTTAAATTTTAAATTTTGAATTTGTAATACCTTTTAACTAATTATGGGCCAAATTATTTAATTTATTTTAAAATTATTTTAATTTTTATATACATATGTTTTATCTTGGCTGTTCACCGCCCTGAGTCCGAAAGGAGAAGGGCGGTATAAAAGTTCGGAAAAATAGATAGATAGATAGATAGATAGATAGATAGATAGATAGATAGATAGTTTCTCTCCTTGATTAGTTTCCATCCATTGCTTCTTGTCCTATCTTCAGGTGTTTTGGAAAATAGCTTGACTCCCTCTTCTTTGTGGCAGCCCCTGAGACATTGGAACACTGCTATCATGTCTCCCCTAGTCCTCCTTTTCATCAGACTGGACATATCCAGTTCCAGCAACCGTTCTTTATATGTTTTAGCCTCCAGTCCCCTAATCATCTTTCTTGCTCTTCTCTGCACTCTTGAGTCTCAACATCTTTTTTACATTGTGGCAACTAAAACTGGATCCAAGTGTGGTCCAGTATTAATCCAGCAGTTGCTGGAAACCAACAAAAGTACATTTAAGTGCATGGAGTAATGACGGGAATAACTACTGGCTAATAGATCTGCTTCAGACTCATTCATCTGAATATTTGAGAAATATTTGAGAAAGCTATTATACCATAATACTATGTAATATATATTACTTCGTTGGCTTTCTATATTGTTCATCTTGTGTGGTAGAAATGGCCATAGGAATTTTAATCTTTGAATGAATAATTCAAGGGCAAAATAAGTTGCTAGAAAACACCTTTGCATTGTCTTATATATCTTTTCAATTACATCCAAGTGCATTAATTTATGGAGGAACTTTAAGCTGTAACTAATGAAAAATAACTATCATGTGTTGAATTGAAGTTGTAAATAGCTGAGACAGTATCGCATTTCTACACAGGGGCCATGAATAATGCATTATCATGCTGGAAAGATGAAAATTTACTTGAAATATTTATTTTAGTGTTTGATCACATAACTGACATTCTTTTAATGAAAATATGGAAGTATATAATCACAACACTAGAAATAGTTTATTTCAAGTGGAAAAAATCTGCAAATATAATTGGGTTTCCTTAAATCTCCAAAGATTTCTAATTACTAACATTAATTTATTCTTTCTAGGTTATGTATTTTATTTATTATTATGTCCTCTGTCATTTATTTGATACATGGGTAGAGTTTTCAGCACTAAGGTTTTAAAATTTTCTTTGAAATCATAGCATTGTTTAAACTCAAAATATAATTTTTCTTGTCTGTACAATAAAACATAATGATAACATACAACACCTATCATATTGTGTGACTAGAGTTGAGAACTAAATTGTTAACCTTTTTAAAAATAACTGAATATTAGTAATTACAGGTAGTCCTTGACTTATGACCATTCATTTAGCAACTGTTCAAAATTACGACAGCACTGAAAAAATGACTTATGACCAGCCCTCAAACTTATAACCATTGCAGCATCCCTGCAGTCATATGATCGCAATTTGGACAACTGTTATGTATTTACAATGGTTGCAGCATCCTGTGGTTACATGATCACCAGTGGTGGGTTGCTACTGGTTCACCCCAAACTGGGCAAACCGGTAGCGGCGGTGGCAGAGGCTCCGCCCACCCCCCTGGACGCTTCTGTGCATGCGCAGAAGCTTCACACGCGCCCACGAGCAAACCGGTAGCGACGGGATTTGCAACCCACTACTGATGATCATCATTTGCAACCAGCTGGCTTCTGGAAAATGGCAAAGGTTGTAAAATCAGGCAGGGTCACCTGATGACTTATTTAACAACCACATTGCTTAGTGATGAATGTTGCAGTGGGTTTGTAAGTTGAGGACTACCTGTAGATGTGAAGGCATTGGATTAATAGTAGGGAAGTACGTGTACATATTCCTATTGATTTATTTTTATTGTACTTTCTTGTTTATTAGTAGAATGATAGATCACCCAACCTAAAAGGAATTTGCGATAAAGAAAAGCAATGAACCTAAGGTATAAATGTAAACATTAAAAAACATGCAATTTGTCAATTTAAGGAGAGACCAGATTGAAAAACAAATCCTAGTCATAACAGCTGTTCAGCAGTGGAACAATCTAACTCTAGAAAAGGCGGGATCTCCTTGATCAGAGATGTTTAAGCAGAGACTCTTAGGGATGACATAGTGGGTTTTCCTGCACTGGGCAGGAGGTTGGGTTAGATGATCTCATGGCTCCTTCCAACCCTTATATTCCCTGATTTTGTTGTTCTTTGCTATTGTATTCATTTTTCAGTCAGTGCCAATTCTCCTATTTTGAAATATCATTGTTCCAAAGAAAGATCTACTTCCAGTTTTTGAATGTTTTGTAATAGTAAATCTGTTGGGTAACAGGGGAAAAAATGAATTTCTTGTAGCACAATAGTTTAGGTCTTTGATAATGCTAAAGGATGAACTTGCCTAGAATTAATTAGCAACAATTGCTAAGTATTTTTTTTTCAATTTTCCAAAATAATTTTCACCAACATCAATAACTAAGTGGCCATTGCTATCAGAAATGCTACTATGAATGAAATGTATTACAATCTAACCAGTGAATTCCAAAAAAAAAATTAAATTAATATAATGCCATTTTCAAATGATAAATTCATATTTATGAATTATTTTTATAATATATTCTGGATAACTAAACTCTGAGATCGATTCCTCTGGATTTTTCTGCTATATATGGGGAAATCCTCAAAGCCCCCACCCCCATATTCCTTTTTAGACCCACTCTTACTTACATCACCCCACAAAAACTTAAAACCAACATTTGGGGAAGTTATTTTTCCCTCTTTCTCTCTCTTTTCCTTTTCTGTAGAATTAAGAAGGAAAGGGGTGTAGAAATTAAATAATTTTTCTCTCAATGTTCCCAAACTCTCAAAAATAGCTTCAAATCTTCACCCTATTGGAGGTGGGAGTGAGTAAAAAAAGAGGAGCAGTTTACCTTTTTAATGGATGTCTCCTGCAGCCAATCTCATCTTTAGAATCTAAAAAAAGAAACAAAACAAAATCCTTAAATTGGCCTCACTTGCCCCTCCATGTGTTCAGGTGCCTCCTGCAGTTTTCTCAGTGGTTGGGAGCCTGAGTTGTCCTTCCCACTTCTACCATGCAGACTTTCAATCTGACTTTTAGCTGCAGAGCCCAAATCTTCATTCTATAATCTTCAAGACTTTCATGAGAGCCTGTGATAGTTGATGCAGCACTGAAGTTATTTCTCTGATTTAAAATTATGTGGATATACTTTCTTAAAAATACTAGTAACAGTTCTGACAACAATAAACATCTAAAAAGATGGTGGAACTTGTTTCATGTGTAACCACTTTGGAAGTATTGACTGGTTCTTTAGTACAATGCAGTTTAAGAGCTGTGGTGGCGCAGTGGTTAGAATGCAGTATTGCAGGCTAATTCTGCTGACAGCCAGCAGTTCGATTCTCGCCAGGTTTAAGGGTCACTCAGCCTTCCATCCTCTGAGGCAGTAAAATGAAGACCCAGATTGTTAGGGGCAATATGCTGATCTGTAAACTGCTTAGAGAGGGCTGTAAAGCACAATGAAGCAATATATAAGTCTAATTGCTATTGCTATTATTAAGAAGAGAACCATTTCTCATACATGGTTAGATCTCTAATCTTGCACAGCTCATATTTAGATATTTGAATGTTCTCTAAATGATAGCTTTGACATGTGGTTCTCATATGTCTTGCTGTTGAGCCCATAGGAACATAGATGCTCCCATGGGAGCCACATCTGGATCTCTGGTTACATTTCAATGTATGTAATGTGGGGACCATGTTCCCACAAACTGGGGTTATTGGAAATCTAGTTTTAGTAGATGTCAGAAACTGAATTATGGTTCTGAACTACACAACATCTGGAAATATAGATACAATTTCTTAACTATGCTGCATCTTCCCTGGGATCTGAGAGGGCTTGCAAAATCTGCAGTTTACTCCTGAAGATTCACAAATGAAACTAACCAGGAAGCCGAGTATGCATAATTTAGGAAGTGTTTCTGTCCTGACATGACAACTGGTTTTTTTTTAATGTTATTTAAAGTTCGTTGATGAATCATTTCAAAGGAAATTCTATGAATCCTTATTGTTAAGGGGGTAGATTATGTAATGCACACATATTGGTTTGTTTGTTTTGATAGTGTTAGTTATTGCTAGTTAGTGCTGACACATACTTTTCTTTCAAGACAATTAACAGATTCAGAAGAAAATGTTGTGTTAAGAGTCATAACAGATGAATGTTTCCTGCTCAGATCAGTCCCTTAATTGTAGTTTCTCTTTCCTAAAGACTTCTTCCCTCCCAGGATTCTTATTCATCACAGATGTTTTTGCGTTTTAAAAAAATATACCTGCAACATAGACTGCTAAATGTAGCATTCATTTAACTGAGCCTCTTACAGACCCAAAAGCTGCATCCATCTGGGATCAGTGCTACACTTTGCATTCCCACAACCCCATTAGTCTTGGGCAGATCTTCAGCAACTAATTCACTTCCAGCTCTGCTGCTGCTTGAGAGGGAATGTTAGGAAGACAGCTGGCAGAACTTCTTCTGGAGCTAGAGGTCAGCTGGTGTCCATTGATGGGAGTCCCTCCTCATCCCACTTCTTGCATCCTAGGATTTTCTCACTTCTTTCTGGAACCACCTCCCCATTTCTTCTTATTTTGGCGTTATTCTAGAGGAAGCTTTGCCATGTCTGCCATATAGTCTTCAGAAAGAGACTCAGCAGGGAAATTATTTGCAACAAATTGAACAAGAAATTATGAAAGGTGGAGCAGATAGCTGGCAGAGCAGTGAGTTTTCTATTCCGCATTAGCTAGTGGGAGGTCTTTCAGACTTCTTCATTCTTCCTAGGAAAAATGAGAACATTATGGCAGTGCAAGCCAATGCAGAAGATATGTGTACAGAAGTGCCCTGGGACAGCTAAACCTGCCTGGAAGCATAGAAGTTTTCAGTAGCTGAGTCCCATTTGGCTTCCGCTAGTGGGAAGGATCAGGACCACTCAAAGGGTGTCGTGGAAGATTGAGAGGTTTCTTCAGGGCAAAATTAATTTGGGATAAGCAGGTTGTAGAAAGAAGAATGAAAGTGAAGGTGTAGCATTCAAATCCATTTAATTTTTTAAAGATATTTTATCCAGCTTTCATTATTTTTATAAATAACTCAAGACAGCAAATCTAACCAATATTCCTTCCTCCTCCTATTTCCCTTCAAAAACATCCCTGTGAAGTGAATTGGGCTGAGAGAAAATGACTGGCTCAAAGTCACCCAGCCAGCTTTCATGCCTAAAATTGTCTTCCAGCAACACCTGGCCACCATTGAATAAATGACCATTTCTCAATCTACTGTCCTTCAATTGTATTGGCCATTGGCTATTGGTCATGCTGGCCTGGGAATTCTTGGAACTGTAAACCATCACATCTGGAGGATGGTTAGAAAAGATTAGAACAAGATGTCAGTGGGTGTGAAAGACAGAAATAGTCAAGTGAGATGTCACTGGTAATATTTGCTGAATCTTCTACCCCAGTCATCTGTGCATGTCTGGCCCTTCAAGCACAAAGGGCAGTGATTAGTGCTTATTCATCCCAGCAAATAAAGCTGGGTGGTAGGGAAAGCACATAGAGGAGAATCCACTAATCACTCTCCTTTAATTGTCCCACCTTAATATAATGAGAACACCAATAACTAGCCTCTCAATTAAGGTAAAACAAAGCTTGGCTATCAGATTGAGAGAATTAGTTAAGCTAATTTAAGCATGAGATAGAACTATAACCTGACAGTGAGGAAGAGTATGTAATCCAGCATTTTGATCCTCACAGTGACCAAATTGATGCTTCTCAGGTGGTCACTGCATAGAAACATGTCCTCTCTCACTGCATAGAAACATGTCCCTCCCACTGCATAGAAACATGTCCTCTTGTACTTGGTATCAGAAATCATACTGCTTTTGTCCCCATAGCAACACTGATTTTTTGAGACCAATTACTCTGGATGAACCTATCCTTTTTAAAGCCTTCCAGGTTAATGGCCAGCAACTCTACAGAATAATTACACACTGCATGGATACTTCTTTTGTTCTAATTGCTTGTGATGATATTTTCTGTTGTATCCTGATGAACTGTGGAATCTTGCAGGAAGAAAAATGGATTCCTTGGTTAGGAAATCAGTGAGTCATGGCATGTAAACTTTCCATGACTCATTGATTTTTTTAATGAGAAAATAAGTTTCTTCTGCATTAGAAACTTTCTTTGTACAGACACAATAGCAAGCTGGGAATTTTGTCCTAAAGTAGCGTTGTGGGTAGACATTAGGCTTATGGTTCTATTTTACTGTTTCACTGGAATTCTGAGGTTTATCAACTTTAGCCAGAAAACAAACAATGATTCAACCGGGCAAATAAACTTTATTTTTAAAAAAATGGGCGAAGAGCTTAAGCTTGCACTCAAAACCTGTTGTGCATCATGATGATAATGATGGTGATGATGATGTTATCCATTCAGTTGTGTTCAACTTTTGACAATTCTATGGGTCAGGTTTCTTCACATCTTCTGATCTTGCACTACTTCTTTGTTCTTGATTGTGCCTGTTTGCTAGTGTTAAATCATAAAGAGCTTAAAATTCTTGCTGATTTTTTGCAGACAACAAGTGCTTCACTGATACATATTTACCTTTTGCTGTCCTTGTTCTAGGCCATGGGTGTCAAAACTTGCTATGTCACATTTCTGTCACATGACATATCACAATGTTTTTTTCCCTTCGCGGAGTTGGGGTGGGGGTGGCCTGCCCGTGACGCATTTGATCTGCGGGCCGCCAGTTTGATGTCCCTGTTCTAGGCATATCCAGAGTCATTTTAAAGTGATAGTAAGACTTTGGAGATCCTCTGTGGGGACTTCTTAAATGAGAATGACAATCCAATAATAAACACTGCCTTACTGCCTAATAATTACTTTACATGAATCCTCTGGCATTGTAGGAACATTTTTGTTTCAAACAGGAAACAAGCAGGGAGTATTGCTCTGGTTGTGATATTTCATTTTTCTAGCTTGAACTGGATAGTGTTTAATTCACTAAATGGGGCTCAGTTTGGTAGTTCAGGCTGGGCATCACCAGCTTATTAAAGGCTGTTACAAAGTATAGAAAGTGTTAGAATAGAATAGAATAGAATAGAATAGAATAGAATAGAATAGAATAGAATAGAATAGAATAGAATAGAATTCTTTATTGGCCAACTGTGATTGGACACACAAGGAATTTGTCTTGGTGTATATGCTCTCAGTGTACATAAAAGATATGTTCATCAAGAATCATAAGGTACAACACTTAATGATAGTCATAGGGTACAAATAAGCAATCAGGAAACAATCAACATCAATATAAATCGTAAGGATACAAGCAGCAAAGTTACAGTCATACAGTCATAAGTGGAAGGAGATGGGTGATGGAAATGATGAGAAGATGAGAAGATTAATAGTAGTGCAGACTTTGTAAATAGTTTGACAGTGTTGAGGGAAATATTTGTGAGAATTAATTTGTGAGAATTAATAGATTCTCACAATGAAAATAAATCTAATTATGATTATTTCTTTATGGAGTAGAAACGGTTTTTTATTTTGGGAGCGAAACAAGTGTTAGGAAAAAGCCATTCATGTGGAGCACCAAATGAATAGTTGTCTCTGTGTTCCTTCTGTGCCTTTATAGTGTCTTTTATTCTTGTTTTCACAGCGTGTTTTGTATTGGAAACCAGCAGAAGGCCAGGCTTTATTTAAACACAATTAAAACATAAAATTGAGGCATAAAACATTAAAACATAAAACCAAGAAGGATTGGAAAATTATGATTGGCCATTGGTTTTCTGGGGAACATTGTAAACCCTAAGCCGCCCAGAGTCGCTTTGGATAGTAAGATTGGGTGGCATTTAAATAAATAAACTAGCTCTCCCAAGCACTTTTTTAAAAATGTGAGAGTGGAAAGCTTGAGTAATCAGAAGGCTGGGAGTTTCCCCATAGTTGACCATTATCTCTGAAACAAATTGACTGTGGTTCTGCAATTCATGAATTCCAAGAGACTGATGGATTTCTTACATGTGTTTCCTAGCAAACAACATCTGGGGAGTTATTGAGGCAGCATTTCTCAAACTGAGACTCAGGATCTGCAGTGGGATTTGAGATGTTTCCAGGAAGGTGTCTCCTAAATTCTGCCAGACAGAACAGCAAAGTGATGAGCAGATTAGAATAAAAATTCACTGCAGAAAGTCAGCTATTTTTTTCTTCCAGGAATAATCTTTTTATACTCTGGGTCCATTTCTATCCACCCCATGAAACGTTTTGGTGATTTTGTTTGTCCTTTCCAATGGGCCCAAACAGTAGATGGCCTGAGAAATCCTGTATTGGAAGACTGACAGCTGATCTTCACAACTTTCTAACCTTGGCAGGTATATGAGATTTTATTTGATTTACTTACTTGAGATGATATGGAATCATCTGCTTAGAAATATGCAATGGATGGATTCAGGTATAATTGTAATTTGAATTGATACAGTGATATCTGCACCCAATCTAAGCAGAAGCAATCTTAACCCTCTCTATAATTTTTTATTTCTTAAATTTATATGCTGCCCATTTCACGAAGTGACTTTGGGTGGTTTACATCATAAAGAACAAACATGTTACATTTTTCCTGTACTCTGTGATAGCAATACAGGTGTTAAAATCTTCAGCAGAATCCAGAGATTCAAATGTTGAGGAAAGTGTGAAAACTTGTATTTTGAAGATCTACTAAATTATACCGTAATATAAGCAGCCATTGACTTGATAGCAATACAATTTTTCAGTAGTTTCCTGTAGTTCATTGTATATATGAGATAAATTTGTTACAATAATTAGCAGGAAGCAATAGAACCAGCTGAGCTTGCAAATTATATTCTATGTAATCAAGTGTGTATAATAAAATATAAATAAAGTTTATATAATAAACTTTTGTTGTTGAGTAGGGTTTATTTGTAAGTAAACATCAAAAGTTGAGTTATCAGTAGAAAAATGTGCCTTTCTGTTTTATTTCATCTAAAGGGTTAAGTAGGAAATCTCAATTTACAAAATGAAAATCACTCTTAGAAACACAAATACCAAACCTCAATATTTAAACAGATTTCCCCCCCCAAGACACTTAACTAAAGAGGGAAAAACTGTTATGGATGAGTTAACATAAACACATAATATAAGCTATCTGATACATTGTGAATAGAACCTGTCATTGTTTGCAGCCTCTACTTTGCACACATACTAGCTGCCAAGAACAAAACAAGGAGCTTTTTAATATGGCAGAGTATCTTTAACGAATGGTGGAAAATCCAGTCATTACGGATATGTATATAATCTTAGAAAATTCAGTAAATATACTGCACTGACCCCGAAGGAAAAAGAACCTTGGACAGTCCACCTACATTGGTAGACTTTGATCTACTGACATTCTTTTCAATATACATATACTATATATCTGATTTGTGGGCCTTCTGGGCCCACCAGAAGTAAGGAAACAGGCTGTTTCCTGCCTCTGGAGGGCCTGGGGGGGAGGGGAAGGCCCATTTTTCTTTCCCACCTGGCTCCAGATCCTCTCTATGCATCTGGGGAGGGCGAAAACAGTCTTCCCCACCCCCTCGGAGGCCCTCCGGAGGCCTGAAACGGCCTATTTCCCAACTCCTGGTGGAACACAAAGTGATGTTTTTTGCTGCCCCCAGCCCCCAGACTCCTAGAGAGGCGTGCCAGGAGCGGGGGGGAGGGGGGGTTGCGCACGCATGCGGAGGGCGGGACACATAGAATTATGGGTGTGGGCACAGCGCGTGAACCTCCCCCGCCCCCCCTCCTGGCATGCGATGGCAAAAAGGTTAGCCATCACTGCTATATATAGTAGTCTTTAACTTACAACCATTCATTTAATGGCCATTTAAAGTTACAATGGCACTGGAAAAAACAATTTACGACCATTTTTCACATCTATTACTGTTGTAGCATCCCCATGGTCATGTGATCAAAATTCAGATGCTTGGCATCTGGTTCATATTTATGATGGTTGCAGTGATCACCTTTTGCAACCTTCTGACAAGCAAAGTCAACATTTTAGAAGCCAGATTCTCTTTTAAGAACTGGGTTACTAACTTAAAAACTGTGACGATTCATTTAGCAACTGTGGCAAGAAAGGTCCCAAAATGAAGCAAAAAACCTCTCTTAAAACTATCTCGCTTAGCAAGAGATTTTGGTCTCAAGTCAAGGACTACCTGCCATGCAAAAACTTAATTAATTCAATGCAAATGGATAGGTGTAATATGGTGTTTACACACTTTTAAAGAACTGATAAAAATAGACTTATACCTTTTCCAATCTATATCTTATTTGGTTTCCAAATCTGATTCCCAAGATGATTTATGTGATTTAATTTTAGGGTAACTAAATTTGAATAAACCTTTCTTGAGATTTCTTTAGCTGAAAATGAATTTATTTGTAAACACCATTCTTCAGAAGTTCAAGGAAGTATAAAAGGCATAATGGGTAAATAATGTACCCTATTGTTTGAGATAAAATGAGTATTCCTTTTCATTGAAGAAAATGTCTTTCTTTATTTTAGCAGCACTAAAAAGTCTTGTATATAGAAACTCTAGTCGAGCTAAGAAAATATTTTCCTAATTTCTTTGTTAGCAACAGGTAATAAAAAAGAAAATCAAACATATCTCTATATATAATCTTTTTATTAAGACAATTGTAATTTATATACAACAAGGTATGTACAAGGAAAAGAATGTACAAGAATTTAAGCTGCAGCCTAGCACTCTGACAGTTTGCCAAATCCTTTTCTTATCTTTTGGTTTAGTTAATCTAACCCTATTATGCATTTTTTGCACTCTTCACAATACCTATTCAGTTGACATCTTGAAAAGCACAGTGCAAATAATCCATACATTCACTTATCAACTTCAAAGCATATTTTCACTGGAGAAAATAATATTGTAGTAATAAATCCAAAGTAACCAGTGGAATGTGTTATAAATAAAATTCTGAAGAAATATGGAACAAACAACTATCCGGTTTTCACAGTTTAACATGCTAAGATAGGGCTCCAGACTAAAGGCCAAGATAAATTTGAAGGGGAAAAAAGATAACCAAGAAATATCTGGTTGGGCATCACTAATCTTCCAGAGAGTAGTTTTAAGCTTATACTCTGGATGGGCTTAAAATATATAACAATTTACCAACAATGAAAAGCTTCTGTCCCCCGTCCCCCCCCATGATTGAAATTATTTATACTCTAATTCTACTAATGGATGAACAGAGTGAAAGAAGCAGCAAACAAGCCTTAATTGGCTCATAAAGTAGTTAGGCATAAATGTACAATTTTATCACAAAGATATTCCTACACACGTATACTGTACACACATTGCTTGGACTTTTTCATTTTAAATATGTAGACTCTCAATGAACTGATCAATCTGTCGAGTCTACAAATAGCATTAAAAATAAAACAGTACAAGCCTAGTGATAAAAAGGTTTAAATGCCACAGGATATACTGGGTACATAGTGTGTTCGAATGTCCAACAAAGTGCATTCTGCACTGGGTTTCAACTCATGTGAAATTACTTCTGTGGGAAAAAAGAGAGAAATCAAGATTTAGAATGTGGTTTCACTAGAAAATAGTGAGTATTAGAATAGTAGAATTTCTGAGAATCTATCACGAGTTCAATGAAACTGCCAAAAATCATATCTTCCCTCCCCCCAACAGAGCTCTCGTTAAATTGGAAGAGATGAACAGAGGTCTAAAATGAAGTATGGGTAGATCTTAGCCCAGTGATGGCTAACCTTTTTGCCGTCGCGTGCCAAAAGCAGGGGGAGTGCGGGGAGGTCGCCCATGTGCGTGCCCACACCCATAGTTCAATATGCGCCGCCCCCCCACCCCCCCCCCCCACTTATAGCATGTGATGGCACAGTGGGCCGTTAGGCCCGTTTTTCACCCTCCCCAGGCTCAAGAGGCTTTCTAGAAGCCTGGGGAGGGCGAAAACAGCCTTCCCCACCCCCCTGGAGGCCCTCCAGAGGCCGGAAACAGCCCATTTCCCAACTTCCGGTGGTACCGGAAGGCCCAAAAATCAGCTGGCCAGTGCATGCATGTGCACTGCAGCTGAGCTATGGCAATGCTTGTGTGCCCACTGATATGGCTCCGTGTGCCACTCTATAATGCTGGCCTAAAGATATTGGTGAGTAGAACAATCAGAGTGAAGGGCCTATAAAGGTAGTCCTCTACTTACAACCATTCATTTAATTACCGTTGAAAGTTACAAGGGCAATGAAAAAAGAGTGAGTTATGAGCAGTTCTCACACTTGTGACCATTACAGCCTCCCCACAATCACGTGATCAAAGTTTGATTGTTGGGCAATCAGCATGTATTTATAATGGTTGCAGCCATTCTGGAGCTGTCATTTGCAAGGAAAATCAATGGGAGGGGGGATAGCCAGATTTGCTTAATAATCGCATGAGTCACGTAACAACTGTAGTGATTCGCGTAACAATCATGGCAATAAGGTCATAAAATGGGACATGACTCATTTACGCATTGCTTTGCTTGTTATCAGCAGAAATTTTGGGCTCAATTGTGGTCATAAGTCAGGGGTGAAATCCAGCAGGTTCTGACAGGTTCTGGAGAACCGGCAGCGGAAATTTTGAGTAGTTCAGAGAACCGGCAAATACTACCTTTGGCTGGCCCCAGAGTGGGGTGGGAATGGAGATTTTGCAGTATCCGTCCCCCAGGAGTGGGGAGGGAATGGTGATTTTGCAGTATCCTTCCCCTGGAGTGGGGTGGGAATGGAGATTTTGCAGTATCTTTCCCCTGCCACGCCCACCAAGCCACACCCACAGAACCGGTAGTTAAAAAATTTGGATTTCACCACTGTCATAAGTCTAAGACTATCTGTGTCAGGTTCCGATGTCATCTCAAATAAATTGCACTCCCAAGCAATTAGTCTTTGCTGAAATATTTCATATGACAAAGGAGATTTGTTTTTCAATAATACTCTAATGAGATAAAGAGAGACATTATACATTTCTATAATCCGAAGATATAGGTGAAATGTTTATACCTAGCTTTGGTATCTCAAAGGTAGTATCTTGCTCTTGCAAAGTAAAGTCAAGGGAGAGATTCTGCATTCCAGCTTCACTTAACAGGAACCCTTTTCCAATTCCAGCTTCATTTAACAGGAACCCTTTTCCACCAATGCTGCTTTGTTGCCACTCAGAGCTGTTAAAGAGCTGCCAGAGAAGAAAGATAAAAGAGATCAACAATCTGAACTGTTTTCTAGTTCAATTCAAAAACACTGTTAATTCCTTTCTAAGATGCAGGTTACAGAACAAAGATTGCAGCCGCATTCTTAGGTTACATGGATTCTTGCGATCTAATATGGTTCAGAAGCAAAGCAAGACATCCTAAACCAGGGATGTCAAACTCGCGTCGTCACAGCGTCGTCACATGATGTAATGGGACTTTTTAATCCCCTTCACTAAACCAGTTGTGGGCGTGGCCGCACATGACACATCTGGCCTGTGGGCCAGATGACAGCCCTGTCCTAAAGTATCCCTTCTCAACCAAGACAAATGGGAACTCTTGTACACATTGCATGCCCGCCCATCCCTTTGAATACTGCCCTTAAACTTCATGTATTGTCCCAATGCCAAAATTATTTACAAAGTTATTTAAAAAGAAAGAGAGTCTTACATCATACAGTGGAATATCCTCCTCTTCATTGGTTATTGTGAAGTTATACAAAGCCATCAGGTAAAGGAAGGGGAAGAGAAAAGAAAAGAAACATACCCAATGAATCTCAGAATTCTTGTTTACTAAATGTTTATTTTCCAGTTTTCTATTATCAACAATAACACCTTTCTAATCAATGACAAAATTAAAATAAAGCATTGGATAATTTATGCTCATAGAAGTAATGCCTGTCTTCGGTTCACACTGGCTTAATATCTAGAATTCTTTTACTGTAAAAGGCAGGTTGTAATTAAGTATTTATAAACTCTATATTTCAATAGGAGAGATATAGATACATATTTCGATTCTCTTAATAAAATTAATGAGATTTACATGGGCTTAACTTTCACCGGGTCAAGCCTGTAGTAAACTAAATTTAAAACACTTTTATATCATTACATCACTCTTATAAAGCCTATTTCTAACCAAGAATGCATCCAATATGAGACTACATAGGAAGCTTTGACTTTTTAAAAAGAAGGTAGAGACTAGACAGACAATCTAAACATCCTTCCTTATTCTGAATCTCAGTTCCAAGGAGCTGAAAATTGTATTTTTTAATTTTATTTTAGTGTATGGCACATGTTAGCCAGGGATCACTGAAGTGGCTGGCTGCCTCTATGAAAGGAATTTTTTTTGGGCGGAGTTATCTTGCCCGTGGGATGCCTGAATTCCAGTAGGCAATCAGGGGAGGCTCTTTTCCTGTCCCTATGCAATTTATTTGCTCACAGGAATCGAGCCGCTGAGCTGCCGACCTCAGCGGAGCAAAGGTTTAGCATCTTACCACATGAGCCACTGCAGCTCCCTAATAATCTAACCTAATAATCTAATAGATTATGGGAGCTGAATGTCCACTCTATGTGGGCAGTTGACCTAAACCCTGCCGTTCTCTTGGTTCTGTTCCTCAATCCATTTATGATCAATCAGCTGGTTCTGAGCAATTAAATACTAACCTTCAGAAGAAGAATAGCAGGGTGAAACCTGAAGTCTGTATATGTTGTTTGTACTGTCAGGGGTCTGAATATCCAGTGGGCAATTTCTCCAGGGACTATTGTTCATGTCACATGAAAGATCTAAAAAATGTCCATTGAAAGTATGTGATTTATAATGCAAGAGATATTTTTTCCCTAAGATCGTTCTACAAACTAAAGAAGCCATTTTGTTTCACACAAACAAACAAAATGATTGACAGCACCCCTTCCCCCCACTCAGCCGGGATGAACAAAACATGAGATGCTATGCCCAGACAAATAACTGATATTGCAGCTTAAGCCGATGATCACAACATCACCCAAATGCTAATTCAATGTCCGAGTTCCCAAAACATACTCAGCCACAAACCTAATCAACCCCATGTCAGCCGGTCATATAAATCCAGCCTTTTCATTTTCTTTAGTTTTGAAAAGTTCTCCAATAGTTTGTTGGGAATTTATCAGTGTAAAATAAACAAAGGAAATAAATGTCTTAATTCCTTAACATCCTTGGCAGCCTATCTTTTCATTACTCAAGCAAGCTGAAAAATGGACTCAGCAGGCCCGGCTTTTCCTTGTGAGACCCACACAACTGATTAAAACTGTTTCTTACCAAATGTGCTGCCCACTTCCATGTCCTCTGCTACATAGCCAGGAAGCACATAGCCACTGTGGTCATCAGGCAACTGAATGCTGTTTGTTGCTTCAACTGTCTCTTCCTTAATATCCTCCACTGACTGCAAAAGATGAAGGACAAAATGTCAACTTTATGTCTTTTAAGGCAGCGGCCCCCAACCTTTTGGCACCAGGGACCAGTTCTGTGGAGTAAGGTTTTTCCGCAGACCGGAGGGTGCATGGTTTCGCATGCTGCCCGCATCCACGGATGGGGCTTCTCTTGTTTACGTGGGCCAGTTTTTGATATGCAGTGGTCCACGGAACAGGGGTTGGGGACCCATTTTAAGGTCAAGACGTGTGAATGTATTTATTTTCTTGTAATCAGTATTATTGGGAAATATTTCTGCAGTTTTTGGCAGAAGTAAATTGTTGCAGCTTTTCTTTTCTTGCTTAAGAATCATTTTCATGCAATAAAATGGCCTTTACATGGCAATTGTCTATAGCTAAGGTATATGAGCGGGCAGTTGAGCAAGCTGTGAGTCCAATAGATTTTTATTTTGAAAGATTCAACACTGGCAATAATTAGCCAGAAGGAATGGAAGGCGTTGGTTTTTTTTTTTAAAGAATTAGATTACTGATAAAAAGTGATCAAGAAACTAAAAATATGTCAACTGAGTCCCAAAATGCTTCTCTACTGGTAGTCCTCAACTTACGACCACAATTGAGCCCCAAATTTCCGTTGCTGAGCAAGACAGTTGTTCAATGACTTTTACAACCTTTCTTGCCACAGTTGGTAAGTGCTTCACTGCAGTTGTTAAGTTAGTAATGTGGTTGTTAAGTGCATCTTGCTTCCCCGTTAACTTTGCTTATCAGAAAGTCACAAAAGGTGACCACATAACCCCAGGAAGCTGCAACCACCATAAATACATGCCAAGTTGCCAAGTGTCTGAATTTTGATCCCATGACCCCCGAGATACTCCAACAATTTTAAGTGTGAAAAATAGTCATAAATCACTTTTTTTCAGCACCATTGGAACTTTGAGAGGTCACTAAATGAATGGTTGTAAATTGAGAACTACATGCATTTCCTTCAACAGGAATGATTTCTGCCAGCAGGCATCTTCTTGTATCTTCCACTAACTTATTCTCAGTAGGAAGATTTTCAATGGATGAAGAGACAGGAAACATCCCCTCTGTATGAAGGGCTGGACAGTGGCATCTTCGGGGGAAGAGCAGGACTCAAATCTACAAGATGGCAGACACAATTTCTATCATGGTTGGGCCAGTCACCCTGTAGATTTTGACTTCTTCCCTGCAAATACCCACGAATCTGTGCCCTTTTAATATTTCACATGCATGTTTTACTTAAGCTATTGAAGAAAAGTCATATGTTGTATGTATGGTTTTACATAGTTTATATGTTTTCTATTATATGTTTTATGATTTTTATAGTTCTGGATATTATTGTTGTGGCCAGCTAACCACAGTTGTGTTTTTCGGTGAGTAGCTATACAAAACTTTTAAACACATACCTTTCTTGGGCTCTTGCTTTTTGGAGACTTTGACTTTTTTTCTGTTTGAAATAAACAAAACAAAAACACAGGCTTAGAATAAACATATTTTAAGAGAGTGGGTGGATAGACAATGCAACTGCCAGACATTTCTGGTATTATCCACCTTGTAATACTTTCTTCTCCAAGTTTGCAATAGTGCAATTCTTGGTTGGCCACAAAGCCATAACCATTCTTGGAATTTTTTCCTTATGGATTTCAGTTGTTGCCATAAAACTGACAACCTGGCTGTCTTTTATGTAACACTAGAACCAAATTTTATATTACAAGTATTGGGAATAATACCCATTCTTCGTAAGTTTTGAGCAATACCTTTTTTCTCTGATTTTACTGGGAGTTCCACTATCTTATAGACTCGAACAGCACTGGGTCCTTTGCTAATGCTTTGATCCTTCACTTCTTGAATGTCAGGCAAGGAATTCATGGCACAACGGAAATTTGCCTTCCATGTTTTTGGATCAGGGTCTACATCACCTTCTTTGTATCTCCCTGTAAAAAGACAGATGGCATAAATCTAGGTGTGCAAGAAAGAAAAAGACACTAAGGTCCTGAGAGGAACCCACTGTCACTTCTGTGTGCTTGACCTTGGCTCTTTTCAGTCTGTGCAGTTCAGTGTAATTCAGACATATAAATGTACTGTTGATAACAAACCTTAGTTATTGAAGGTATCAACTGAACTCAGAAGTTAGATATCACCAAGTGAGCCCACTGATTCCAATGGGCCCAATCCACATATGACTAGATGACAAATATGTCTAACTGTATCTAACTATTCCTATGAACAACTTCTTACTTATCTATTGCTAGTGAATCATGACTTGTGAAATGGCACAAAGATGGCCTTGTTGTTGTGTTTTTATTTGCAATTTAGAGTTACAGTAATTAAGATGGGCAGCAATACATGTTTGTTTGTTTATTAAATAAATGCATACATTTTGAATACATCAGACAAACTTTTTCAACATACAAAAGCCATTTTTGGTAACCAAAAATCGGGGGGGGGGAGGTAAAAAAATACAGAAAGGCTCAAAAGGCAGCTGTAGTATTATCACCATCACCTTTCTGTAACAACATACGTATTAAGGGAGATTGAAGGACACTTCACAATGAACAATCGATTGCTCATTGTAAAGAAAGATTTTGTCAACATGCCAATGTAGTATTGAGTAGCAAACCCAGAAATCCACTCCATAGTACAGTAACATACTATACCTAGAATGACCAGCCCATCCTTATCTCCCGAGGTGATAAGACTTGGAAAAAGATTCCTATTTTTCTCTCATCAGCCATTCATGTAGACTGGTTGTCAAAACTCTTAGGAAGTTTATAACTCTGACATGGAAATACTGTACAATAGCACAAGCTCATGGGCTTCTGCGTGCTACAAATATGCACAAGTCAGAAGTTGAACATATTATCAACTAGTTCCAGGATAAATATACAGTTCTTTGGGGGGGAGGGTCTTTCCAGTTGTTTTAACTAGTAAGTGCTGGGGTTTTACTTGCTTCAAAAACTATTTAGAGGAATTGTTTTGGAATGTCCAGGAGCAAGATCTGTTTGTCAGACTTTCATGCAAGCTTTAAAAATGTTGCATGTTTTAAGAAGGCACTGCCTTTGTGCTCTTTGCATTCTGAAACCTGAACCTTTTACAGCGTGCAACTCCCTATTAGTATACTGACCACAGATACTCAAGAATCCACAAACTCTTTGCCTAAAGAGGCAGGGCAAGGAAAAGGGATCCCTTTGGCTAGTGTTAATATGATGATTCCTCCTTCAAATACAGTAACCGTTTGATTCTCTAGAAAATCTCTAGAAATGTTTCGCTATCACCAGGACAAAACAGCACATACCAGTATGAACGGCCCAGTTTTTGAACAGGCAGGCATCTTTTTCCAGTTCCCACCCATGCTTAGCTGCATGTTTCCAAGGGATCTGGAACATTTTATCTTTCTGCAATTGAAAAAAAAAATACAATCCTGAATAAGCATCACTGAATTGCACAGAGAAAACAAAATCAAGAAAACGGTAGAAAGCTGAAAATGAAGAACCCTTCGACCTGTGAATTAATCAAGTAGTAGGCAAGCGTACATTTCTGATGATTTATTTGATTTAGCATTTGTCTTGTCTACTGTATATAGCCTCCAATTCAATAGCATAGCATTTCATAACCAGGTGTTGTATAAAACAAAATAAACAAAGACATATTGATTTCTTTCCCTACAGTTTACTTTAACATATGCAAATATTCTGGATGTAATCTTAGCCACAGAGAAACGAGCCTATTAGTTCTACCTGAATCTCTTACATATCTCAACTATTTGGCATTTTAAAAAGCTATAAAAGTGCAAGAACATATTATCAAGTTAAGTTAGAGTTCAGACTGACATTAAAATTAATGTTAAACATAACATCAAATGCATTAACGATTTATTTAATTTGCATTCTCAATTTCTTTTCAATATTTTTGCTCCTTTGATCGTGGCAATTTTTTCCTCTGGAAGTTATTCTTAAGCAACAAATTATTGTATTGAAACCTCACTACTTTCCTCACTACAATGTTTCTATATTTTCTATAATAACCTTGTTTTAAATTTGAAGCAAGAAAAGTACACAAAACTAGCCTTTTAAAAGAGAGAGCATGAATGAAAGTTTTCTATACCTTATTGAGCCAATAAAGTCCAGGAATTTTATTTGAATTAATCTGCAGTTCCAGCCAAGGTCTCATGCGCATCCTTGTTTGTGGCATTCTGGCTCTAAAAAAAGAAAAAGTCAGGAACTGTAAGCAAAAAATAAAATCTCTCACTTCTAGAAATATCATGGGGACCAGTGGCTCATATTGTAATGGACACTGTGCTTTCCCCAAAATTTATTTTCCCCTAATTTCCTTATAAAGAAACCAGCGTTTTTATTCATATAACACCATCTATATGTGCAGTGCTTCACAAAATACAAGATACTAAGAAAATTAGTATCATCGTATCATGAGTATTACACTGTTATGTTACTTTTAAATTGATAATGTGAAAAGCCAATCTAGTTAGCAGGATCTAGCCGATCCTAGAAGCCAGGAAACTGAGTTCTACTCCCACCTTAGGTGTGATAGCCATCTGGGTGACTTTGGGCCAGTCGCTCCCTCTTAGTTCAACCAACCTCACAAGAGTTGTAGGTAAAAAAAAGAAGCAGGAATCCAGCTAAATTCCCCTCCTTGAGTTATATATAATTCATACCATGCAACCTTGGAATGGTTGTTGCCTTGAGGGTATTCTCTTTGCCTTTTATCTTTTACTTTACTTTTATTTCTCATTCTATTTTAATTGTACCTCTTTATATAGTTTTATGATTTTTAATCTGTAAACTGCCCAGAGTCACTTGCATAATAAGACGAGATAATGGCATATATTAATGGGATTTAAATATAAAAATAAATTAGATATAACTCTAATAATAGTAATAAAACATCTGCCTATCCCAGGTTTTTGATAAGGACTCAATTTAAATAAAAATGCCAAATCTAGTCTAAGCATCTTGCTGACTGTGTGACCACCCAAAATAAGTCAGTTGACAAATGCTTTGAAGCCACTCACAGCCTATTTAGAATTCAACACAGGTGAGAAAAGACTGCTCCCAAATTACTTATGTTAAGTCAAATTAAACCCGGAATTCTACCTCAGGCTTCCTATTTATTCTCCCACTGAAGTATCTGTGTGTCCAGACCCACATTGGGCAGCCAAGAGCATCTTCCAAAACAGCCATTTGAGTCTGGGAAAAGATGTTGCCGCTTGATGATTTGTAAGCAGGTGTTTCTTCTGCTATGTTCTGAAACATGCTCCTTCAATGCCTTTGCATAGACCTGGTCTCTATTTTTCCTCTCTCAGCATAGGATGCAAGACGGCCATTGTCCATGCAGAAAATGGCACCATGTGTTTCTGCTCCTCTGCTGCAGAACCTAACATATATTTGATCAAAATAGCAGGAAGGGCTGGATGAAGATATCAGAAATGCATCAAGAACCATATTAGCACTGGTGGCATGTATAGATATACCAACATATGTGGGGGAGAGCTCTCAGAGAAGAGCTTTGAATCATCAAACAATGGCTCAGAATTATTGTATTTTCCAGGTGCACACAGTAAATTCTTCCCACTGTCCCAAACTCCATTATGTGTTCTATTCCTTCCCTCAAACTAAAATACTACTATTACTGAAAACAGGAAATTGAAAACCAATTTTCTTGAATAACCCCATCAAAGCAGCAGGCAGGGTTATATACTTAAGAATGCAGGCACTCAATTCCCTCCAGAAACTGTATCAGGGTTGAGGAAGGAAGGAAGGAAGGAAGGAAGGAAGGAAGGAAGGAAGGAAGGAAGGAAGGAAGGAAGGAAGGAAGG